>JABFFF010000399.1:14020-68679 GCA_013623665.1 Fusarium sublunatum | reverse complement strand
GGGCAGCCAATGCCCTATCGGGACGGCTTACCCCAGACCCCAGATTCTTTCTCCAACACGGCTCTCTTCCCCTGCCCCAGCTCCCTCTCTCTGCCCCAGATTTTCTGGTTAAACGAGACCCGTTGTTGGTGATAAGCCCCAGCAAATCAGCGTTGTTGGTAAACCGACTGCTATCATTCGTCCTGTTCCGCATCTATAGGCCATAGCGTCCTGATAGCGCTATCTCCGGCTCAGCTGTCTCGTGGGAGATTTATAGCCTCATATCCCGGCCCCAATCCACACTCGAGAAGTCCTCATCCGTCCTCACCTTCTCTTCTCTTCTCACCTCTTCAACTTCAAACACCGGTCATCATGACAGCCGACAACTTGGAGGGTTCTCTCAAGAAGCAGCCCTCTTCCTACGCTGAGGGTACCAGCACCTTTGCTGAGGGCACAACCACCGCCTATCAGAGACTTCCAGAGTCTCTGTCTCACCTCAGCGAAGATGAGCTCGCTGCTATGAACAAGAAGCTCGTTCGCAAGATGGACTCGATCATCTTGCCCATCATCGGCATCTTGTACATCCTCAACTATATCGATCGTCAGAATTTGGCCGCTGCAAAGCTCCACGGAATCACTGATGACTTGAACATGTCCACTCAAGACTTCGCCACTGCCATCTCGATCCTCTTCGTCGGTTACCTCCCCTTCCAGATTCCCAGCAATCTCATCATCTCGAAAATTCCTCGACCCGGAATGTATATCTGTGTTGCTGTGGTCATCTGGGGTACTATCTCTGCTTGCACTGGTGTCGTCAAGACTTATGAACAACTTCTGGCTGTCCGAGTGATTCTCGGTGTTGCTGAAGCCGTATTCTTCCCTGGCGCCATCTACTACTTGTCATGCTGGTACACAAAGACCGAGCTTGGAAAGCGTATTGCCAGTCTTTACATTGCTCAGCAGGTTGGTAACGCCTTTGGTGGTCTCTTTGCTGCTGCTATCTTCCAGCTCGATGGGCGACATGGCATCCGAGGATGGCAGTGGCTTTTCATCATCGAGGGTGTGGCTACGGTTGGCATTGGTGTTATCTGTGCCTTCTTCATGCCTGAGTTCCCCTACAACTCTCGCATCCTCTCTCAGCTTGAGCGAGACCTTGCCGTCTGGCGTATCGAGTCCACCGCTGGTGCAGCCGAAGGTTCGGAGAAGGAGAGCACCCTCAAGAGTTTCGGAAAGGCCTTGTCTGACCCCAAGCTTCTGCTTCTCATCATGTGCAACATGTTGTCTCAGGCTCAAGGTTCTATTGCCAACTACTTCCCTACTCTGGTCGCTTCTCTCAACTTCAACAGCACCATCAGTCTTCTTCTCACTGCCCCGCCTTACATCCTCGCTGGTGCCGTGTACTACGTTCTGATGTGGTACTCTGACCGAAAGAACACAGCCTACCCCATCATCATTGGATGTATCATTATTGCTATTGGCATGTATATCATCCCCATGACCACCCTCAACGTGCCTGCACGCTACTTCGCCATGATGATTCTTCCTTTTGCTTCAGTTGGTCCTCAGCTTGTTCTTTACAAGACCATCAACCTGCATCTGGCACGACCCGTCTCTAAGCGTGCTGCTGCCTCTGCCCTGGTCAACGCCATTGGTGGCACCTCCAACATTTGGGCTTCTTATCTTTACTACGCACCTCCTCACTTCTATGCCGCATTCGGTACTCTGATGGCTTGCGCTTTCTTGTTCCTGGGTACTATCACCCTCTACCGGTGGCTTGTCCTGCGGGAGAACAAGCGTCTGGACTCAGGTGACCCTGAGGAGATTGCTAAGGTTATCAAGGGTGGAGTTACTGAGGACATGGTTCAGCTTGGGTGGCGCTACGAGATGTACTGAGCGGATTCGGGTTAGTACAGTAGTTGGGCGGCTTTGTTGTTTGCATAATCATGGTATATTCTGTATCTACATAGCACATGGGCTTCACAGCTGTCATTCTGACTGCAACATAATATCATGGACGCGATCAATCCTTGCACAGTCCAAATAAGCTTGATGTGATACTGTCGTACTAGAAAAAAACTTGTTGCCGACGTTCCGAGCGGCCGAGTCATGGACAAAGCCAATTATGGGGGTAGGGTTCAGTGTTAGCGGGCCAAGAGTCTTGGCCGATCTGTGTACTCGAGATAAGGCATGATAGACGTAGATCCACTGTCAGGCAAATAAAAAAAGACGAGACGAGATAAGTGATGGAAAATGACGCGTATATCATCAGCCTCACGGATTGTAAATGTCCATCAGCTTATCGGCCGAGGACCCGTTGCAATGTAACCAGGGCACTCCGAGAGACTAAAACCACGTGACACTAATACAAGGATGGTAAAAACTGACCTTCCGAAAGAGGAATCATTCGTCTGGGGTTTATCTCTTGAGTCTGCGGGGGTCTCAGCTAGCAATGAATGGATGGATATCTCCGCTACGCTACCTTCTTTCTCCGCACTTTTGCAACCGTAACCAACGAAACCACCCAGACACGAGAGAAAATGGCCTCGACCAGCACCGCCAGCATCGTCGTCGCCTCTGCCTCGCCCATGTCCCCTGTGGCAGCCGCAGCAACAGAGCGGAAACCATCATATCAGCCCTTCCAGTGCCAGGTCTGCTCCAGTCGCTTCACCCGCCACGAGAACCTCAAGCGGCATGCGGCGCTGCACACGCGCTCCTCGAGCGAGGCCTCGTTGGTCTGCCATCTCTGCTCTGCCACCTTCTCGCGTCCTGATCTGCGCCATCGCCACATGAAACGGAAACACATGGGGCAGATGGAGAAGGGCTCAAGCTCAAAGGGGAAGAGGCAGAGAGGAGACCTGCAGGCGCCTACGCCGCCCTCGCAGGGGGGTGACGACGGAGATAGAGATCAGCCTCAGGCGGACAAGGCTACTTCAACCTCGCCGTCGCAGAGCCATCAGGGCGACCTCGATATGGAGACTGGCATGTGGCTTGGCCATCAAGACGATGAAGCAGAAGCTGTCACTCTTTCTACCAGTTTGCCTACAATGTCCACCTCGTTGCCATCACAGACTACCCTGGCATCAATCGTCCAAGGCCAGACAGATCTACCCTTACTCGGAGTCGACTTTCTAGAGCCCTCCCTCAACTCTCCTCTACATCACCACCTGTCCACGTCCCAGCCTCCGCCCTTTGGCGCCAATCTACTCAGCTTCAGCCTCGATCAAGGCAGTCCAGAAAGGTTTTCACTCGATCTTATGCAGGGCCAAAATGACTGGTACCCATCCAACGCCCAAGTCTCACACGGATGCCAACTATACTTCGATCACGTCTCAGGCTTTCTTCCCTTTCTTCATCAGCCAACCTTTGATCCCTCCCACGCCGCCAGTCATTTACTCCTCAGCATGCTTTGTCTCGCATATCAGTACGGCCAAGATCCAGAATGCAATGGCCAGGAAGGATCAGGTGTGGGCTTGTCTGAGCGATGCTTCCATCGCGCCCGTGCTTTGCTTGCCGGGGACCAAGATAGCACAGACGACACGACACACAACCTGTCGGTCGTCCAAGCATACCTATTACTCGAGACCTATGCCATGATGTACCTTTGCGGGAACCACTCGACGTATGGCCTCAGGACACACACCAAGATGATCTCGCTCGCTCGATCCAGCGGATTGTCACAGCCAATTCTGGCAGAGCCAGCAGCGACTGCGGATCTGGACTCGCTGTGGCACACATTCATCAAGACCGAGTCACATAAGAGGACGCTTTTCGCTGCCCATCAGATAGACACGCTGTGGTATCAGTTCCTCTCAATACCTCGCCAATTCTCACACCTGGAGATCAAGCACGAGCTACCATGCCCAGAGGACCATTGGACAGCGACTTCATCGGCTGAATGGGCGCATAGAAAGCTGATTTCCGGTATGTCTGGTTCACCAGTTCAATATCCAGACGCCGTTCGACGCTTTTTATCATCAGCCGCAGACTTTAGCTCTCTTCCCGCCTTCGATCCATACGGCGCCATCAACATCACGCATTTCCTCGTCTCGAGCGCACAAGAGATTTCTGGCTGGTGCACCATGACAGGGATGCTCAGCACAGAAAGACTGGAGCCTCTTCGCTCATCACTTCTTGCTCTTGGTCCTTTTATTCGCTCGAGTTCGGAACCGTCCGGGTCGTCGCACCGGGCATTGTGTGAAGCCACATGGGAGTCTGCTATGATCGAGGTGCAGATATGGTCGCCGTCACATACAGGGGGGATCGTAGGAGGGAGCATGGACGCGGTGCTACAGCAGTTGACGTATCTGGCACCATCGTGTGAATTCCTGTGCGAGTCAGATACAGCAAAGACCATCCAACCACACGTTGACTGGTTTCTGCGCTATCTCGATTCCACCCTCTATCCAGACTCAGAGGCCCCGTGGATTATGTTGTATGCTTTCAAGGCGTTTATGATTGCTTGGCAGCTCGTTCAGGGAAGTATGCTTGGTTCGATGCAGGCCGTGGGCGTGCGAGACGGAGATGCTGAGGGTGCTTTGGAGTGGGCGAGAAAGGTCTTTGGGCGAAGACAACGGTGGCAGCTTGGAAAGATCATCATGACATGTTTGGACACGCTCGAGAAATGACTTGACTCTGTATGATAGGACTAAGAAATTCAAGATATCCCTCATTTTGTGCCCGCAACCTTTTTATAAATTTCAACCCCAAGGACGTGTGCGGAGCTCGCCGAAATGGGTTGGAGTAACGAGACCCTCGTCGTATGGAAATACCAAAATAGTGGCCTGATGGGCCATGACAGGTACAGTCTTATGCATGCCAAGCAGGGTATTGGTACGGTTCTATGCCAAGATGGGTAGCTCAAAGACCCTATGTGCGCCTCTTAAGAGCTCTGCCTTCACTAGCTACGGTAGCATTGTCACGTTTCAGCACCAGGCAGATTGGAGTAAGTTGTTTCATGTCATTATTTCTATAGTTTTCTAGATCCCCATGCATCCAATTCCATTTTAAGCCTGCGCAATGCACTCAATCTCGATAACGGTGCCATCACCAGGGGGAAGAGCCTGGAGGCACGAGCGAGAAGGCATGGGCTTGGGCAGGAACTCAATGTAGACCTCGTTCATGGCAGCAAAGTCCTTCATGTCGGCGAGATAGACATTGTACTTGACGACCTGCTCGAGGGAAGAGCCGGAGAGCTCAAGAACCTCCTTGAGGTTCTGAAGAACGGTCCTCTGTTGAAGATCCGGTTAGTGATTGACCAAGAGAATAGCCAAGACTGGTGGCTTACTGTTGCTTGCTTAATCTCGCCAGTGGCAGTCTGGCCGGCACAGAAGACTAGACCGGGGACCTTGGTAGCCGGGCCTACGAAACATTGTTAGTGAGGTTGTCAGGGTTGAGGATGTTGGAGTTGACTGACAGTTGTGGGGCTTGGGAGGGAACTTCTCGCTGGAAATGAGTTGGCGGGACATGGTTGCTGATAGGATGAGGTGAGAAGTAAGAAGGATGGTACGATGATGGTGTCTTTGTGTGGATGATTGGATTGTGATGATGAGTAGAGAGTTGTTCCCTTGTCTAGAACCTCCCTTTTTTAAGCTTGAACAATCTCTCTACCGACCGACCGGCTCCGCTGCTTATCTCGGAGGAGCTCAGGGTGCTCAAGATCTCCAACTGCGCATATCTGAGCATTCTCCAATTTTTAGTATGGAGGAGCTCCTCCCATCTCCACGCCACCACCCCAGACTCCTCCACGATCTTGTCCTCCAGCGCTAATCCTAATCTAGCACTTATCTAGATGATCATACGCTCCAACAAGTTGGTCGAGATTCTGGAGGAGCTAAGATTGCGGAGAGCATCGTACCATGTGGAGGACGGGGAAAAGGACTCGGTGCAGCTGACGGATGTCACGGCCGGAGTAGATCGCCTTGCTGCTCACGCAAGCGACCGAGTCTAGCATCATCTCCGGATGTTGCTATGGCGGAGCTCGACTAAGCAAGCCCATTGGGACTTAGAAAGTCCGTCTGGCCATACATGTATAAGAGTAGAGCGAACAACCATTTTAGCTCCAGTATCAATCCCACTACGAAAACAACTATCTATCTAGATACAAGCCTCTTCACAACTTGTATTTTTTCTTCTATCTCCATTTCCAACATGTCACCAGCCGCCCCCTTTAACCCTCCCGCAGCCGACTTGCCAGGCAAGCCTGAGGTCCCTGAGTGGATTCCCCCGCCTGTGACTCAGGAGAAGGAGAACTTTGCTGAGCTCACATCTATCGACCTGTCTCTGCTCGACTCTGAAGACCCTGCTGTCGTTGAGGACTTGGTCAACCAGGTCAAGCGAGCTATCCGTGAGGATGGCTTTCTGTTTCTCGAGAACTATGGCATTTCGATAGAACAGGTAAGGCTCATTGACGGCCAAGCAAGGGTCATAGCTAATCTTATCTCTTCCGATAGCTCCACCGCCAATTTGCTATTGCTCAGTACATGTTCCGCAACATTCCCGACGAGGACAAGGAGCGTCTTCTCTTCAATCCCGATAAGACTGGTGTCTGGTCTGGTTACAAGCACCCCTATGGCTTCAAGGTAAGCAGCGCGCCCAGCCAACAACCCCCAGCAAAGATACTGACTTCTCTCCTCCAACAGCGTCACCGAGGCCCCCCCGATGGCATCGAGCAGTTCAACTGGTACCGTCCCGACTGGGAGGACATCAACCGAACCCCCAACTGCCTCCACCCCTTCATGGACGAGATCGAGGCCTTTGCCAACTACCTCACCCAGTCCGTCAACCGCCGTCTCCTAACACTCTTCTCCCGCGTCCTCGAGCTCCCCGATGACTACCTCTGGGACAACGTCCAATCCCACGGCAGCCCTACTGGCGAGGGATACTTCCGCCACGCTCTCTTCCGACCTGTACAGAAGACTACTGAGGAGGCTTCCAAGGGTCTCCGTATGCACGGCCACACCGACTTTGGTCTCACAACACTCCTCTTCTCCGTCCCTATCTCCTGTCTTCAGATCTGGGGCAAGGACGAGCAGTGGTACTACGTCCCCTACAAGCCTGGTGCTCTTGTTGTCAACATCGGTGATACTCTTGAGATCGTGTCTGGAGGTCACTTCAAAGCCACTCGCCACCGTGTCTTCAAGCCCCCTGTTGACCAGCGCCAGTCTGAGCGTCTGTCTCTTGTCCTGTTCAACAGCTCCGTTGGTGACCTGCGCATGACTCCTGCCACAGGTAAGCTATCATCACAAACAAAAGACTTGCAAATGCTAACCAGTCACCAGATTCACCACTTATCCAGCGTGAAGGCTGCGTTGAGGACCAGGGTGTCTACTCCGAGTTCAAGAAGCGAACATCAGAGGGCCAGCTCGTGCCTACAAACCGACAATGGCGCGAGATCCAGATCGCCACATGTACCGACCCTACGGATACCGTCCACAACAGAGTCGGTGCTCACCAGGTTATGATTAATGGCAAGCTTATGCACCAGCGAGAGTACATGGGTGTCAAGGTTGTTCTGCCTGTCTAAGTATAGCAAAATTGTTTTGGAGTTGGGATTTTTATGCATTGTTAGTATCTTGCTGTAAATTGAGTTTATCAGAATAAGCAATACCTTCATATGCTGTCTTGAAACGTGATATACCACCGGATGGCCGAGGGTAGGCATCAACGTACTGAATATCGCACCGACAGTGTAAAATTGCCTAACGACCAAGGGATCCGGATGCTGGATGGCTTGATTGTGTTTTCAACTACGGCTTTCCATTCTACTAACTTTCATTTCCGTGGTCATGAATAATTGCGACTGTGCACAGTTGTACTAGTGAATTAGTCCTTTGTTGGTAATTTCGATGGTTGTATCATAACGTCAAATCATATACTATGCTACCTACTACCAGCTTCCATATACTACACCATCATAAGGCTTGAGTTGAATCCCATCATCCTTGAATGTATCGACGTTTTGGCCAATCAACCTCTTCCAACCATCATAGCCCTGAAGCTGAACCACCTGTTCCCTCTCCGAAAAATTCAACAAGATCAACGCCGTTCTTCTATCATAGCTAGTCATGGTGTAAGCAAAGATATCTTCACTCTCTATGTAAGCGAACAAGATTGAGAAGCGGCCATAAACAAAGACGTCTTTCTCCAGCTGTCGAAGGTCGAGGACCTGCCTCCAGAACGACAAGACGCTATCTTTGTCTTTCTCCTGCTGGGCAACGTTCCACTGGTTAAAGTCGTCGTTGACACGCATCCAAGGCTTGCTCCCTTGGGTGAATCCACCGTGTTTGTTGGTACTCCACTGCATTGGAAGCCTGCCATTGTCTCTTGCCTTGAGCCTCATCTCCCTCATGACATCTGACATATCAGCTCCAGTGCCTCTCTTGGCAAGCTCGCTCTTATAATAGTTCAGGCCTTCAACGTCGATGTAGTCGTCGATGGTCCAAGACTCAGGCATATTCGCCATGCCAATCTCTTGGCCTTGTAAGAGAAACAGCGTCCCACTTAGGGTTCCTAAGTAGACGGCCAGCATTTTGGCGGCATCTTTTCGAAACTCTGGAAAATCCGATCCATATCGTGAGAGAGAGCGACCCGAGTCATGGTTGTCCATATAAACTGAGTTCCAACCGTCAAACTTCGGCATGGCTCCTTGCCACCGACTAGTGATAGCCTTGAGCTTTGAAAGACGGAAATCATCACGCTCATACTTGTGGTTGACTCCAAAGTCCATATCCACAATATCGCCCGTGAAGAGCATATTCAGCTCATGTCTGTCCTTGGCAACGTAGCTTGCCACGCTCTTCTCATCCTTCGTAAATCCCAGTTCTCCGACAGTCATGCAGTCGTAATTGTCAATGACTTCTTCTCGCATCTCACGGATATACTCGTGCATCCGCGGGCCACTCGCAAAGTACTTGTCTCCTGGTTGGAACTCAGCACCGGGACGAGTGATGGGTGCGTCTGGGAGATCTGTATGCTTAGACATAAGGTTCATTGAGTCGATTCGGAAGCCGTCGACGCCCTTGTCAAGCCAGAACTTCATATCGGCATAAGTAGCTTGACGCATGTCGTCGCTGGCCCAGTTGAGGTCAGGTTGCTCAGGTAAGAAGAGTGATAGGTAGTATTGACCCGTAGACTCGTCGTAGGTCCAGGCGCTGCCACCAAAGATTGAAGCCCAGTTGTTGGGTGGTTTGCGATTCCCGTCTGAGTCGAATTTGGGATCACGCCAAAAATACCAGTCTCGTTTAGATGAGGATCTGGATGATCGTGATTCTTGAAACCATTCATGCTCATGGCTTGTGTGGTTGACAACAAGGTCTAGAAGTACCTTGATGCCTCTTTCATGGCACCCGTGGATTAGAGTCTCGACATCTTGAAGAGTTCCATAAGGACGGTGAATGTCACGATAGTCAGAGACATCATAGCCCATATCGTGTTGAGGGCTCTTAAAGATGGGTGAAAGCCAGATGGCTGTGGCACCGACAGAGCGAATATAGTCCAGCTTGGAAATGATGCCAGGGATATCACCAAGGCCATCGGCGTCTGAGTCGAGGAAGCTGGCTGGGTAGATTTGGTAGACGACAGCTTCTTTCCACCACTGCCTGTCTGGCGGGGTACTACCGTTCAGTGTCGACAGAGTTGCTGATGGTGACATTGTGTAATCTCGGCCTTGAATAATTCCAAGTTGCATATTGTAAAGGACAAAGCTGTTGTGTCTCTTATACTCAATACTCAGTCGCCGGCCCGACAAGAGTTCTGAGCTCGTGATGCCGTGTAACTCGAGGAGCCCTCTACAATTCTCGGTCGAGTCCGTTATTGGAGGCTTTGAGCTTGTCGATCTTGTGCTCACTCTTCACTAACGCTGTTGATGAACTTTGATGGGTGAATTTTGATTCGCTGGAATACGCCACGAGAATCATCTGTGGTTATACACAACCTGACACTTGGGTCGTGCCAAGACCTGGCACTTGGGGGTAAAAAGTGGGGATTATATAAGCTGAGCAGTCACTTGGTGTGGAGAACTTTTGAAATTGCTGATTGGCTGAAAAATCACCATGTGGAGCACGTGCCAGATGAGTCACATTTTAATGCATCGCTTCTTCCTTCAACATCAACACATCAACAAATCGGGCAGTAAATAGATAATTAATGCATTATGTATGCATTAATTACTCCTTCGACTTTATCGTTTTTTTCTTTTTCTTTCCCTCCACTTAAGTCAAGTTAATAAATAATTAATTCATTAATCAATATGGCATACACTAAGGCTGGATCGATCTATGAGCACCTAGCAGAGCACTGATATTTATAATAGGAAATAGGCTCTGACTGTAGGAAGGCTAAGGAGGAAGCTTTAGGCCTAGTGAGCTTTGATGTATAGTATTGAATCTATAATGCATTAATAATAAATTATTAATATATTATCTATTTACTTATATTTTTAATATGACTGTTCTTTATTTTACTGCTTAAGCCTTCTAAAGGAATTATATAAGCTATCCCGTTTAGAGAAGTTTTCGGCCAGTTAGGAATAGTAGGTATATAAATAATAGATTCCATAAGACATATATCTTCTTTAATATTAAGATGCCCTAATCGGATTAGATCAGAAGAGATTAAGATAGGAGTAATATTATCTTTAAAAGGATTAAATATCTATAATATAATTAGCTATTAAGGTATTAATAATATATATTAATACCTTACCTCTTCTATCTCAGTATCTTCTTACTCTTATTCTTAACTTCGGCTAATAGCTAGGCCATGCTGTATAGAGAAATAGCTATTAATAGGGTGCTGGGGATTATCCCATAAGAGAGGCTTAACCTCTCGACTTGATATAATAGTTTGGTCTATATTAATGCATTAATAATGCATTTAATACTTAAAAAATGGAATTTAATATTATAAAGATAATAGCTAGGAAAGACGTTTAAAAGCTGATCTGATACCTGCTCCACTTTTAAACTCTTAATTAGCCAATTAAAGCTCTTTGGGCATGTGACAGATAACCTGCCTGATGACCCACTTAACTTGGCGCTAGTAAGGGCATGTGGCAGGTCTTGGCGGCAACCTTGGGTCGGATTCTCAATACGCACGAATCATCTCGTGTCGCTCCGACAAGAAGCCAATCTCAGCCGTTGGAGGGGTTTATGGACCAATAGAAATTCACCCATTTCACCCAGAGTCCAAGCCAAACACCATCTTGGAATGGGTCGGCCGAGAAGATGGCTTACCTTGGCTCTACCGTGTCGTTTCTTGTCGCACCGAGTTCCCCATGGGGGCCGTTCTTTGTCTGGGGATCGCGACTTATACTGGCCATGAATGATTGGTATAAAGTCTGGACATGATGCCTTCCAAAGTGTACCATTCTCAGCTTCTCATCATCACAACTTCCTCATTCCATTACAATGAATACCAAGTCTGAGCCAGTGACCACTGTGTCCGACCATGTCGAAACAGCATCCGTCATAGACTCAAAGACTGTTCAAATGGCCATCGACGCCCAAGACCTCACTGCAAAACAACAATATCAACGCCTTTGGGCCAATCTCAAAAAAGATAAACGCTATGTCTGGTGGTCCATCTATGTCATGTCCCTTGTCTTCGGCTGGGGCTATGACTTGGGTCTCTCAGGTGTAGCCATCGCCTTTCCTGAGTTCCGCAAGGTTTACGGAGAATACTATCAAGTTGGCGATCAATATGTCATCCCTGCGCTGTGGCAGTCTCTCTGGAACGCTGCCAGTACCATCGGCCAAATCTTTGGGGCGTTCCTTACGGGTCAGTTCGCTGACTATGTTGGCCGAAGAGCTGTGCTGTGCACTGCTGTCGTCTTGTCTTTGGCCTCATCTTTTGCTCTGGTCTTTGCGCCGAGTCTGCCCATTCTCTTCGTCTCCAAGCTTCTTTTGGGTCTTTCTGTCGGTTTCTCGACTGCTACGCCTCCTCTGTACGTCACCGAGAATTCGCCAGCTGCCCTTCGAAGCTCTCTCAGTTCCCTCACCAACGTGATTATCGTCCTCGGTTTCTTCCTTTCCTCCATCACTGGCTGGGGTGCTTCCAAGATCAAGGGTGAATGGAGCTTTCGACTGGCCTTCGTCATGACATTCCTTGTTCCGACACTTTTCGCCTTTGGCCTCCCTTTCCTGCCCGAGTCACCAGTTTGGTACGTTAAAAAGGGCCGGGATGACGATGCTCGAAAGGCCATTATCAAGCTCTTCGGCGAGAATGCCGATGTTGAGGAACGCCTCGACTTTATCAAGTCGGAGCTCGAAGTCGCCGCTGGTGAGGCCAACATGGCCAAGCAAACAAGCTGGAGCGCCATCTTTTCTAAGGAGCACCGAACGAGGACCCTTATTGCCGTCATGGGCTTGCAGTCCCAAAACTTCTCTGGTGGATACTTTGCAAGTAAGTGATGTGAATGAATGGTGGATTCTATGAACCAAGTGCTAACATTTGCAGACACATATCAGACGTACTACTTCGAGCTCATCGGCCAGTCTGACCCCTTCGGCCTGACTGCCATCTCCTCAACCCTCCAATTCCTCTCCAACTGCGTTGCCGTCGCCTTATCCGATGTCCTTCCCCGTCGAAAGTCTCTTATTGGGGGCGGTACATTGCTCTGCTGCTGGTCCATCATCATCGCCGGAACCTCGCTTGCAAGCAAGTCCAACAATGCTGCGAATATTGCTCTCCTCGCTTTCATGATAACCTGGTCCATGCTCTACACTGCAACTGTAGGTTGCTTTGGCTGGGCTGTCGCTCAAGAGACTGCTTCTCAGGCCACACGTCCCAAGACGATTGCTTTCAGTCTTGTGTGTCAGCAACTTACTGCTCTCATGCTTTCGTCTGTTTTTCCATTCTTTATCAACCCTGATCAGCTGAACTGGGGAGGAAGGGTCATGTTCCTGTTTGTTGGTGCTGAAATCTTCATCCTTGCCATTTTGTTCTGGTTCCAGCCTGAGACTAAGAACAGAACTTATCACGATATTGACTGTCTATATGCTCAGGGCGTTCCCCCAAGAAAGTTTAGTGAGTTTGTGGTAGATGATGGAACTGTTGTTCGAAAGCCAAAGGCATAGGGAAACGGGTGGCTGTTTACTGGCTATTTGTCACATCTTTAAAGTCATTGTGTTTTAGTTTTAAAAATGAGTGAGCAACGTTGATGATGACTATCAGTATATGTTTCTAAACTCCATGGTGATGTCTTGATGGGATGTTCTTTCTATGAGCACGCATGCTAACTACATGATATTGTCATATTCCCAGCCACACCAATATTTGTAACCCCAACACTCACATACTTCGCCTAGCCTGTGCCCTAACGACAAGTACCCACAACAATAGTGTCGACCGATCGGTGGATCCGACGCTACGGACGAGGCCGGAGAGTCCTCCGCGTCGATCATATGAAGCCACTCCCCGCATTCTTTTGAACTGTTCATGTCATCCCTCACTTTCAGAAGATAATGTCTCACCAGTCCAACAAATCCTCCAAAGTCAGAAAAGCGTGTGATGCTTGCCGTGGACGCAAGATTCGCTGTGACGGCTGTAAACCATGCATCAATTGTCGAAAGGCTGAAGTAGGGTGCACCTATTTGGCCGTACACAACAAGACTGGGCCTCGAGGGCCACGCCATGCACGAAGACCACTTCAACGGCCTTCTCCAGTTCCCTTTCTATACCCTCCTTCCAGTCCTCTTCAAGATCCTTCTCGTTCTGAAGCCAACGGTGCATCCTCTCCATTGTTCTCAAACAAGGTCTTCCAGTCCTCCTCTCAGGTTACTCAACCAGCCATCCAATGGTGCCTCGATGCTTACTTTGAGCACAAATACCCGCTCACGCCCATCTTAAATCGTCAACAACTAGAACAATCCCCAATCTCGCCCGAGCAGTACGGTCTTGTTGCAGCATGTTGTGCCGTCATTGCACTCTCACCAGAGATAATACCGCCCTCCGCTGCCCAGGATGGCCTCACAATTCCATCTGCCGACTTCTTGATATCTGAGGTCTTCCGTTCAAGACACTATTGCAACCCCGCCGAATCTCCGTCTCTGACGCATATCCAAACATCCTTCTTCCTCTACGCCGCTTTCTTTTGCAAGGACAAGGACAATTCCGCATGGTATCACCTTCAAGAAGCTATAACCATGCTACAAACGCTGCGCTTGCACGAAGAAGTTACTTACAACAATACAAACGATCCACTCGTGGCGACATATGCTCGACGAATGTTCTGGGTTCTCTTCATCACTGAGAGGGCATACGCATTGCAGAGGAACCGACCAATTAGACTACAGGATACGTTAGAACTACCTGTTATCATTCTTTCATCTCCAGATGCTGAGATATTACTTGGCTTCCTCGACCTGGTCTCCCTGTTTCGCCCTTTCGGTGCCGACTTTATCGACAACTGGAACTCGGCCACTTCATCCACGTCGGTAGATCCCACTCATCTATCAGGCCTACAAATACTTCTCAAGTACGCCGTGGCTGAAATGGCCAACTACTCACAAGTCCAGCAGGCGGATATCCTCATATCGCGACAGTGGCTCAAGATGGTTGTCTGGAAACTCTGTGCTTCCAAAACGATACTTTCCGGTACAACCAGCGAAGATGTCATGTCGCTGCACTACCCAGCTAGCATCGCGCGGGATATCGTTGTTGTGTCTCAAGTGGTGCCGACTGAGGCTTTCGAAGCTAATGGGATTGGAATTTTAGAGAAAGTCTTTGATGTGGCGTGTTCTTTGGCAGATCTTTTGTCACTGGGGTCGTTAGAAACTCAGCCATCAACCATGCAGGTTGGCGTCGTTGATACCCTTATGGAGATGGTGAAGATTGTAGGGACTAGATTTGGGGGCAGTTATCGGCATCTGGACATGCTGGTAGACAAGGCCAACAGGTGTCTACTTATGGATGTAGAGAGGAGTCTGTGTCCACCAGTTGAGGAATGCTACGATAATGTCGACTAGCGTTGTTGTTAGGGTGATGTACTTTAGATGCTAGAATGGTCAAGCCAGGCTTAGTATGATATACAGGTGGTAGGGTTGAAATGTTAATAGATTGTTAACGACTAAACTGTGATCTGCATTCTTCTACTTGGAATCACCGCCTTCGAAATCGATGAGTATTGCTTCGCTCCCTCTGATCTTAATGATTCCACTATTTCCCAACTTCTCAACCTTGATATCGCCTTCAGCATTTCCATGCTTAAACGATTGTCCCGCCCAGGAAACCTTACTCGCGTCCTTCTCATCAACAGATGGGGCGGTGAGCCGTTTGAGAGTGGGGTGAACAGTAGAGGAGAAAGAAGAAACATCCACCTCTAGGCTGCCATCATCCGTCGATGACTTGGCGTAATAGGGATGCAGATTCAATAAGACAACCTTGTCCACCTTCTCCCCCTGATACACTGCATATGCCGCAAATCGATCGGGCTGAACGTTGATAGGCACGTCAAGTCTTAGAATCTGAGCATCTGGCTTTGCAAAAACCTCTGTGAGAAAGAGAAGGCCCGAGAAGCCTGGAAGTGCGCGAGCTTCACCCCACTTCTCACTCTGACGAGGATACACAAAGCTGTATGCTGAGAAGCCGGGAGTGTTGGTCTGGGAGCCGCTTTGGAGGACAAGAGTTGCTCCCTGATGTTGATAGACCGCCGAAGCGTTGAGTATAGCATACGTCAGTTGGGTGTCGATCATCCACAGAGCCTGAGTGAATGTGTCGGTCACACCAGGTTTACCGGAGCAGGCGACAGAGTTGAATTCTCCCATAACCCAAGGCTTTCCGTGTTTCTGTGCTGCTTCAGCGGATGGTCGGACCTCCTTATCGGCGAATGTCACGATTTGCGTGTGGTTGAGGAGATTCTCGATAGTGGCTTTAGCCGCGCTTGCAGGACTGCAGGTGCCGTACACATAGGAATGGATGGAGAACTGACCGACCTGGTTTCCAGAGTCTATACCCACTGGTATCAAGTCGACAGGTCGCACTTTGAGACTCGACGGGTCAGTTGTGGCCGATGATGCCCACCACTTGATGGGCCCGCGGCCGTCTAACACTTTGGAAACGGCTTGGTCAATGTTTGAAGTCCAGTTTTTCCACTGTTTGACATATTCAGCTGTGGAATCATGCCACCTGCTTCTTGGGTAGTGGTTTGGTTCGTTCCCAAGCTCAAAGAAGCTGATCCTCTTCGCTTGGAACTTGACAGAAGCTACAGCGAGATCCTGTGCAGCATCAAGACTATTGCTGCCAAAGTTCAGGGTCGATATGAACGATACACCTTCCGGGAAGTTTGACCAAGACTGATAGTATCCAGGCCCGATTGTTGTTCGATAGACCTCGCCCTTGCTTCCCATGGTACGAACAAGATCTTTTCCATTAGGGTCATAGAAAAGACTATCCATCGCAATGCCGCCAGGACGTATAACGGGTCGACCACCTCTTTCGGTCACCCGAGAGATTAACTCGAAGAAAAGGTCATTGGGTTTTTTGGCGGTTCCAGCAAATTCATCCCAGAATGCTGTCTCGATTGAGATGGAGGAAAACGAAGGCGAGTGCTCGATGGAAAGGCCAGCTAGCGACTTTGGCAACGACAGCTTGACAGAAGAGCCATTGTCGTCTTTGGCTAGAGGCGAGGCTTTGACGGTAGCTGCACAAGCAGTGAGAATGAAGTACAGGAACCTCATACTTGCAAGCAGTGAATGACTGGTATCCAGCGCTACCAAAGCATAGACGGACCTGTCTCTTAATATATTTGACTCTGAAGCTTAATTCCACGTGGACGGCAGCTACAGCAAATCTCATACCGAGAGTTCCGACCAATGTAACGTCGTAATTTTCTTTTAACTTTTACAGAAAATCCTATGCAAATCTTGCTCAATTGCGTTCATCGTAGCTGCTGTTGACTGTCGACTATGCAAATCATCGCCCTCCAACGCTGTCGATCATCTCCAAAATCCAACTGCAGATCAAGATAAACATATCATGGCTGCCGTTTATTAGTGCGCGTGAGACCCTTTACGCAATCAACCATGGACACTGCGTGTGTCTGGAGCAAAAATACTTCCTGCATGCATTCTACACTGGCTTCCCCCGCACTTGCAACAAGTATGAGGTCTTGGATGATGTGCTTGCAACACAAAAGCTGCTACGCTATCACGGCTTGTCCGGACTCGGCAGTCGTTGGTGACTTTGTTTGAGTTGCAGCTTTCTCAGCGTTGTCACGTCTTATGGTTTATAGAGTGATCAGAACAATCACTCGACAGTTTCTACCTCTATGCTAATTGAAGGAGGGGGATATTGTTCTTTTCTTGTTTGTTTTCAAGGTGAACAGACGGTGTCATTGTGGGTGGAGCATTGGCTCAAAGATCAGACCATCACCACCTAAGCGAGTCATCAGGTGCTTTTTCCTCAGTTGGTGAACAAGGGGAAGCTCGCAATTATAAATGACAGGTGTTTCACTCAAGAACAAACCCTTCGCACCGTTTCCACTAACTCACGAGTACATGAACCTGGATTCTCCTTACAAGATGGCCTCATCCATTGCTAGCCCTGTTATAGACCCTGATGTATGATATCTTCCTCAACACTCGTACGATAAACACATAAGCTGACACTTAACTCAGCTTGACAATGATCGGGACTCAGCAGTTGGAGATGTACGTATGAACGATTATCTATCCTGACATGATATGAGAAAACACAATAGCTGATGCATACGAAGCAGGATAGCTCATCGTCGACAGCGAGCATAAGCAGCTCTATCCTAAGTTACCGACTAGAAAACGGGAGGACATACCATGCATACAAGGATGGAAGTAGGCTAAATTCCTGTTTTCTCGGGCAATTTCTGATTCTCATCATTCCACCTATCTGCTAGAATATTATATGCTGAACGACGAAACAGGAAATGAGCGACTAGGTAATGCATAAATCTACCCCATTAACCAATAGTTTTAAAGTTGACCATATCTCTAGACATACAGCACAACCTGTTTCTCCTGACGTTCAACAACAAGCTTGGTCTAGCACCACCAAACCATTCTGGATTCAAGACCGGTCGGGTCTTTGATTTAGGCACCGGTACAGGAATTTGGGCGATTGACTTTGCTGACGAACATCCCGAGGCTGAAGTACGTTCACGTGTCATAAATAATTGAGAAGAATCAAAGTTGACATACTTGGTAGATGATAGGGGTTGATCTATCTCCCACTCAGCCGGAATTGTATGAGGAAATTTCCGATATCAGAGATAGGTGACTCACTGGAGCAGTATTCAGCCGAATGTGAAATTCGAAATCGACGATATCGACGAGGAGTGGACTTATTCTCAGCCTTTTGACTACATTATTAGCCGAATGATGAATGTTACAGTCAAAAGCTGGCCTGAATATCTACGCAAGATCTATGAGTAAGTTATCCGTAGATGAAAGAGACTATTTAAGCTCTAATGAAAGCAGAAACCTCCCACCGGGTGGCTACGCGGAGCTGCAAGATGTCGACTTCTTTCTGCAATCAGATGACAACAGCCTTACTAAGGATCATGCTCTCTGGAAATGAGCTGACCTTCTCACAAAAGCGGCCCAAGTGCACGGAACCCATTTCACGCGGACTGATCAACTCAATGGTCTGATGACTGAGGCTGGATTCATCGATATCAAAGAGGCGCCTTTTAAATGGCCGACGAATCGTTGGCCAAAGGAGAAAAAATTTAAACTGGGAGAATGGAGTAACGTCAACAAAAATGGCCTTCTTGAGGGTCTGTCGATGGCGGTATTTATAAGATGTCTTGGCTGGAGTCCAGATGAGGTCAACGTTTTTCTTGTCGACGTTAGGAAGGACTTGAACAACCCAAAGGTTCATGCCTACTGGTCAATGTGAGTGTACCGCTCAGGGTTTGCTCTCCATTACTAACATTCGGTTAGTCATTCGGTCTGCGGGAGGAAGCCGGATGCCCAAGGGCTATGACAGATAAAGCTCCTGGGTGAGATCAAGCTCAGGTCAAAGCACCGTCGCTCAGTTCAGGCAGACAGTACTAAATCCTTGTTTCCAACAGCAAAATTAACATCTGAATTTTCAACGAATTCAGCTCTTTAGACACGCTGTGTATGTCAAAGACTAACTCATATATCGAAAACTTCAAAAGGGATTCAGCGCCACTATGACTTTGGTCTGGTGAGAAAAACTGAGTTGGCTGTTGTTTGATAGGCTGGCTGTAAGAGCTAAAGCCCGGCTGTATGGATTCATCATGCAAAAAAGGACCTCGCGGAAACGGATAGACAAGATTCAATTAGGATTACGGATAGCAAAGCTGTACTTGATACTTCTCAAACCGCCACGGAAGCCATATTCTTATGGTGTTGTGACCAGGTCGAGAGAGGGTTCGGTAGAACCATCTCCTCTCGTCGTTATGGACCTGACAAACTCGTAGGTGAGACGGCACTGGCGCTTCCCAAGGGTAAAGAATTTGTTGAGGCGTGGCTTGAGGCAGTGGACATATGACTGGCCTCTCTTGTATCGCATCTTGTTTCAGCCCATGCTTGTTCAGGGGTGGACCTGGTTCTTTCAGGACTGTTGTTTTCATATCTATATGTTGTTTGCAGTCATACCCAAGTCTTTGATGGAAACTGATACATATCCATGAGGAATCTTCCAGTCCGAGTCAAGCTAACTGACCAAGCACACACAGAACAATACCAAATCACCCCAAAATCCAAGTCATAGCCCATCTAGTGCAGGGGAATGTTGGTAAATTTACAAGCCCTATTTCTTATTCCAGGGCCTTTGTCACCTAAGTAGACGCCCCCTATGAACACCACCTTGTGCGCCTACTCGATGATTATTACTGAAGCAAGAGGACATGCCTACGCTCAATGACGGCTACTCAGTCAGGACAAAAGATTTTATGCTCTAGTAAAAGGATTTGGCCTGTTTGTAAATTTACTTGACCAGCAAGTTGAGAAAACAGGTGAGGTGAGGTGAGACAAGGGTGCTACTCCACAACAAGTAAGCGTTCGTAGACGAGCCTTTTACCGGTCAAGACAACCCCTCCTTGTCAACGTCTTCTGTAAGCCTGTTTATGTTTGAAGACGTAGGGAACGTGAATGGAAGGTCAGTGAAGACTTCCCATCAAATACTTGTTAAGCAGGCAGATTTTAGTTGTATTATCACAGGGTCAACTATAATGAATTGCATGTGCTGCATGCCTAAAGGCTGGGGAACGAGGAGTTATTGAACCGCACCAATGGTATAAGACTCTACCCGCAGCCGTTCATACAGGCTAAAGTTTAAACTATAGTTTCCGGGGCTTCCAGAGAGGGGGTCTTCCGAACTGCTTAATATGGAGTCTTGGCATGGAGTGGCCTGCTGATCAAGTCCAATTTAAGATTTCCCAACGCCGTGTTTAGAGAGGGGTTCTCAGTTATACTAGGTAAAGGCACTCGCTGATGTCAATCTTTATCCCAGTCAGTTGTAGTATGGAACGTCGCATTTTTAAAGTCGCCAAGTGCCGTTCTTTCTGTGAGACGATGAATAATTATATAAGAATCACGTATCCCCAACTTCCACCTAACCACATCTTTCTATACTACAAGGTGCGTGGAAAGACATCCTATCACCTTCTCCATCATGTCTTTTAAGCTTCAATCTATCGGAGCTGTGGCTCTTGCCGTGTCAGTAGCTGCTATTCCGGCGCCACAAACTCTCACCGCTCGAGAGCTCTCCAAGCTCCCAGCTCTTGGTTGGAATGGCTGGGTAAGTAAAAGTCCTGGTATATCAGTATCTCAATGAGTTCTAACATGAGCGTTAGAACCAAGGGCAATGCAATGCAGCCAGCGAGAAAGTGGCTCTCGATACAGCCAACGTATTTATCAAGCTTGGCTTGAAGGATGCCGGATACACTTACGTCAATATCGACGATTGCTGGTCCTTAAAGGAGCGTGATGCGAATGGTAGTCTGGTACCTGATCCTGCAAAGTGGCCTAGAGGCATCAAGCCTGTCGCCGATGAAATTCACGAAATGGGCCTCAAATTCGGTCTCTACGGAGACTCCGGAACTAAGACCTGCGCGGGATATCCCGGCAGTCAAGGCCATGAGAAGGAAGACGCAGAACTACTCGCCAGCTGGGGTGTTGATTACTGGAAGTATGACAACTGTTATACGCCCTGCAACACAGGCGATGATGTCCACACCTGCAAGGATGCTGAAGCTCCTCACTCGAGGCCTCGATATGAGAAGATGAGAGACGCTCTTCTTAGCACGGGAAGAGACATCCTCTATTCCCTCTGCAACTGGGGCTATGACGAGGTCTGGACTTGGGGTGCTGAGGTCGGTCAATCGTGGCGGATGAGCGAGGATAACTGGGGGAACTGGGTAGACGTTGTTCGTATCGCCAACCAGGCCGCACCCATCCTGAAGTACACCGAACCAGGCCACTACAACGATCTTGATATGATGGTAAGTCAACAGACCAACTAGTGATTCTGCAGGACTAATGCAATCAAGATTCTTGCCAATGGAGCTTTGACCCCAGCAGAGGAACGAACTCACTTCGGACTATGGGCTATCACCAAGTCTCCCATCATCTTGGGAACGGATATGACCAAGCTTAATGACGATGAGGTCAAGCTTATCACAAACAAGGTACTATTAACTTGTTTTTCTGCTCTCCTTCTTGACACGTGCTGATTGTTGCTACCCAGGGCCTACTTGAAGTACACCAAGATCCTCTTTCGAAGCCTGCTGTTCCTTTTACTCCCTCAGGCGTTCCTGCTAAGGCAGATGACGAAATTCATCCCTACTGGTCTGGTCCGCTGTCGACTGGAACGGTTGTTGCTGTTGTTGCCAGCAAGGGCAGTACAACCGCTAAGCTGAACCTTTCTGAAGTTCCTGGACTCGAAGACGTCGAATACTCGTGGACAGAACTTCTCACTGGCGGCGAAGGCAAAGGCAAGACAGTGGAAGCGAAGTTGGAAGAGCATGACATTGCAGTGTTTCGAATTAACCACAACTAATTAGGAGGGATTAAGTGGGTAGAAGATCTCGACATTGGCTTGGCCAATTCTTGCTACTAGTAGTGTCTGTTCGGCATTCACAATTTAAATCGGCAATTCATCTCTGCCTCTCATTTTATTGCTTGTTGGCATGCTGGATTTTAACGTTCTTAAGACTTGTCAATGACGCAGTTACTGCTGCTATCACTTTCATCGACTGACTCTTTGTAAGCCGGAACAAGGTAGATCGTATCCATTTCACATAGCAGGTGAGCACTTAGCATGTCAGGCACTGCCATATTTGCTGTCAATATAGACCCAGCTTTACACCTTGTACGTACGGATAGCCTGTAGCCTGTACTGATCTGTATAATCTCGTCCTGGGTTTGCTATGGTTGTATATTCAGTTATAATAACCTCGATTGTGGAAAATTCCAGTGGCAGAAGAATACTCAGCTTAATGCAATTCTGCAGAGATATTTGCAGTGTAATAATAGTACCATCAAAGTGTCCAGTCTAATAGCTGTGATGCCTTTCACGACGTTGACAGCATTACAACTCGGCGCATTGAACCACGAATGTTTAACGACTATGTTAATGGAATCACTTGGTCAGTTGAATCTCACTTTTTAATACTCTGCATCCACCCATTTCGTCTTTTCTGTGCGTGCATAGAGTACCTAACGGCTCATATCAAGAGCGATGTTGAACTTGTGATCGTCTATCAAGGCCAGTCTCGATCAATCTTGGAGTACAAAGCCCTTGTTTCTTTTTCGACATGAACGCTTCAATATGCTTACAATCCCTTGTGTTTTGATGAAGGTTTTGTTCGTGAGGCTAGAATGGACATTCGTGATCCATTGTTAAGGGTTCGGATATCCGGCAACGAGGACAGGGGTTAAATATGAGCTTTACTCCTCAAAGTCCACTACTGCTAAGAATACGGCAATTGAGACGCTCATCACCACACTACGGCTAAGATATGCCGAGATCTCAGGTACCTTGGGTCGGACAAATAGCTTATTCTGGAAGGTCAATATATAAAATCCAACCTCCGACTAGACGAACTTTTCTCGTAGGTTAAGAACACCAGCTTATCACAACCGGAATCAGATCGCTTTGTCTGCAGCGCTCCACATGACAGAGAATGGTACAACGAAATGCAAGCCGTCAATGCCTTACTCGGCAGATACTGTATCGCAACTATTTTCGCTGTAACATATCTAACAACTACATCCAGCCAGAAAGTATACACCAGTGTCTGGCCTGGTATCTGTAGAACTCTTTCACATAGATTAAGTGCAGAATTAGTATAGTACTATGCGGCTCTGTCCCTTGACAACTATTGTAGATCCGGCGGGCTTGGCCAGGCTATTTTCAGGTGTTCATCTTTGTACTAGGCGTTAATTGTTACGATTGGCTAGTACCGAAGACGCCCTGTTAGGCACCTTTGCAACTGCAAAAGAACCTCCACCTCAATAGGAAGGTAACACGATTTATTAAATGGTCGATATCATGAGACGGACTTTATGAACCACTAGGAAGCATTATTCGCAAGATTTTACCAAAAGTTATGAGTGGGAATGAAAGAAGTCCCTTGCTCCCCTAAACGATCACGACATGTTGATACGTCAAGCCAGAGATAAGCCAAGGGATGAACCCAACCAATGTCTTCGTCAACCGTCACGTATAAATAACCCTCGATTCTCCTGTCTTGGCATGCATCTTCTTTATTTATCAACCAGTCTAGTCTGTAATAATTCTCGCGGCCCTGTATCTCACCATGAGGGCAACTCTCTTCAGCATCTTGACCGCCATCGCCCTTGTTGGGCAAGGTGAGTCTACACCTGCGGTGACCTTGGATAAGAGATACACTCAGGACTCCAATGGAATCAAGTACAAGGTCTTCGAACATGCTGCCACCAAGTCCACGACCAAGATCGTGTCCAACTCTGGCATATGTGAGACCACGCCTGGCGTGAACCAGCATTCGGGTTATTTCTCAGTCGGTAAATCTTTCTCCAGGCCATATGGTATGCCAATTACATGGCTAATAACATTAGGGACCAACATGAACATGTTCTTCTGGTTCTTCGAGGCACGCAAGAACGCGAAAACAGCTCCTCTGGCCTTGTGGCTCAATGGTGGGCCTGGATGTAGCTCTATGATCGGCCTGTTCCAGGAAAATGGACCCTGTACCTTCAACAAAGGAGGCTCAGAGCCTACCTTGAACCCTTACTCATGGAACAGCTTTGCGAATATGGTAATAATACGGTCCATCCCTGTGATAGGCATGACTGCTGACTTCTCAAGCTCTACGTTGACCAACCAATCGGCACTGGCTTCAGCTACGGCACTGACGATGTCACATCAACCTTGGCTGCAGCCCCCAGGGTCTGGAACCTTCTCCAAGCTTTCTACGCCCAATTCCCCGAGTACGAAAACCGTGACTTTGGTCTTTTTACTGAGTCATATGGTGGCCACTATGGTCCCGAATTTGCCTTTTACTTTGAGCAACAGAACGCAGCCATCGACTCTGGAAAGATCAAGGGCGAGAAGATCAACCTCGTTGCCCTTGGAATCAACAATGGATGGATTGATCCCGGTGAGTACCTTGGCATTGCACTGCCTCTTCAAGTGTAAGACTGACGCTTTTGTATAGCCAACCAGTACAAGGACTATATCGACTATGCCGCTAACAACACTTACCGCAAGCTCATCACCCCCAAACAGTACACCACATACCTTTCCACCTACCAGAACAAGTGTGTGCCAGCATTTTCTAAGTGCACAGGCCTCACTGGAAACGACGATGCGTGTGGTAACGCTGACGATGTCTGCGGCTCAGCCATTGAAAGCTCGCTCGAGAGTCTGGCAGACTTTGATGTTTATGATATTCGAAGCGGTAGCAATGATCCTTTCCCACCCACGACATACTCTACATACCTTCAGTCGCCAGCGGTTACGAAGGCGATAGGTGCTCAGTCGAACTACGGAGAATGCCCAAACGGGCCGTTCAACAAGTTTATTGCAAGCGGTGATCGTAAGTATTGATCAAAGCTCGATGATATCGAATACAGCTGACAAGTTATTGACAGGAGGAAGATCTTTCCTACACACTTTATCGCAAGTGATTGATTCCGGCATCACTGTTTTGGTGTGGGCTGGTGACGCTGGTAAGTAGACCTCGAGATTCATTTGTTTCCCATTTGAGCCTTTTTCTCACAATTTATAGATTGGATTTGCAACTGGATGGGTAATTACAGAGCCATTAACTCCATCGCTCCAAGTTCTTTCGTGTCAGCTCCTCTCAAGCCATACACGGTCAACGGGAAGAAGTACGGCGAATATAAGACATCTGGAAACTTGAGCTGGCTGAGGGTTTACGAAGCTGGTCATGAGGTTCCGGCATATCAACCTGAGGCTGCACTGGCTGCTTTCATCGCCACCATGTCCAAGAAGCCCATCTCATCTTCTTAATGCTTCGCAGTTGTCGCGAGAATTACAGAATACAACGATACTATCTTGCTTCACTCTACAGAGATGATCCATGTTTTACTGTAACACACATTTACGAATGTAGACGAGTGCGGATCTTGAGCCTTCATCTCAGCTCAGACTCTATTCAGGAAACACCGCACAGACCCTTCAGAATGAGCATTCCCTGCTGGAATCAGGCGATGTGAGATTAGAGGAGGAATCGTACCAGGATAACCAGTATCATCAGCTAAAGGTGAGTGGTGGAAGAGCTTACCTACCAAGCCCTCAAACATGGCCAGCCCTATCCATGTAAATCCTCGACTCTTGTTTTTGAGTTTAGCGGTCAAATTGAGTACATGTTATTTTATTATCTGTAAAGACCTATCACTTTGCGGTGAATTAGCTGAACTCTGGTCTCTGTTAGTGATGGATGTTTATTCTCAGTCGCAGAAACCCACAACTCACTCAGCATATGAACATTTAAACTGCCAATCCTTGATTTCAACCTTTCCATCACACATCTAATACCATATCAAGGACAATGGCGGCCACTCGAAGCTCTTCTATTAACCCGAGTATTCATCACATCGACTTTTTCGAGGGAGAGCCGCTTCCAGTCCAAATTTTAGAGGCTCCTGACGCTAACTACGGAACCATCGGGTGAAGATGAAACACCTTACCATCACATGCCCACTAAGTCATATCCGGAAGGCTTCGTTCTTGGCAATGCTCCTCGGCAGTTTAATACGAGACATGTTGATTGATGGCTGCTGACTACAACCTTTAGCTGGCTTACTTCTCGTGTATCCTGCAGTTGTATCCTAGAAGACATGGATACCTTGATATGCTATGCTAGTGTCAAAATTCCTGCCAGGATCGGTCTAGAATGTGTTCTGGACTTACGATTTTATTATTAAAGTTCACAACATCTCTGTTACCTGAAAGGTAATTTTACCTTTGCAAGACAATTAGCAGAATAAGTATCTTCACTAACAGAGTCCCTTGTCACTAGCTTTGTTAGCTGGAAGGAACACGACTAGTCAGGTGCATCGATAGCAGTCATCATAATTTCCATGTTCCCATTCCTCGCTATCACGTCTCCTTTCCCTCAGAGCAAGGGGAGCTCATCTCAGGAGATCATGAAACATGGCCACCGGAGGTTAATGAACTAAGACGGGTATTGTATCGCGCTTGATTCAGTCAGGCAGCCAGTGCGGCTCCCTTGTACATCGGACCAGAAGACTCGCATTACAGCTTTCCTTACTCAGAATTGTCACCCACAAGGAGGGGACTTTCTCGAAGGCCTTGCGTGGCCGACTGTTGGCTCCTTGTGGGAGTTCACCCCGGTGTGCCACTGTGTTCACGGCAATACCCGTGAGTGGCACATTGACCACATTGTGGAAGGTCGTTGTCCAGACAGTTAGTGCCTTTATTAAATGTAGTTTCACCTTGTAGTCTTTAAATATTAACCACGATTATTTGACCATGAATACTTCTCCCTCGCCCATTGTAGAACTTGCTTTGGTGCATAGCCTTGTGGAAACCTTAGGGAATCTGAACGAGCTACTTTCTTTACGACATCAACAGCATTTAATCAAGATTTACCACATCTGCGGAGATTTATAGCTACCCTGCACCAGCTGCCAAAACCCAGCTAGACCAAATGAAATGCCGCATCACGCAGCCGAAACACCACTATAGGGAGCCTTAGTAAGCCAGCATACCTCGGCTCGGATTGAGCCCCTCCTTGGTGGAGAAATTATATGTGGGCTTGCTTACCCTCTAACGTTAAACCGCATCTACGCTCGCTCATACATACACACACACATACATACCGCCCTTGAGTTACTCACTACCCTCAAACTTGGAAGATTTTATTCCAGTCTTGAGACAATTCCACCTGAAAACTAGCTCTCTTTTTTTGACATTTCATCATGTCTAGCGCTCCGGAAAAGAACCTTACCCCTGTATCATCTACAATGCTTGGCGCCAACAATGCAACATTTCAACATGGGCTGCAGGAGCTTCTGGCTGTACGACTCCCTTCATCTTCAGATTATCACTAGTACTCATGTCCTTCATCTAGGCGTACCTGAAGCACCTACAACTCAATCCGTTGCGGACCAAGATGATGACTTCAGCGTCCACGTCAACCCTGATCGAGCTTCTCTCATCATACCTTGCATACAGCCGCCCTGGCTACGGGCCGACTGTCACCTCTCGCGTCCCAAAGATGGCTTTCTATGGCGCCTTTATCAGTGCACCCCTGAGCCATTTCTTCATGACCACCTTGCAGAAATTGTTCAAAGGTCGAACGAGCTTTGCGGCCAAGCTGCTGCATACCATACTGACTTATCTACTGGTAACTCGGCTGATGATACTGAACCCTAACCTTTGCTAACATTCACAGGTTATCCCGGTTCAGAACGCCGTCTATCTATCGTCTATGGCAGTCATTGCTGGTGCAACTACAACGCAACAGGTTTTCGCCGGATTTCGTGCCAAACTTGTCGGTATGACGAAGCTCACCTGGGCAGTGCATCCCGTCAACACGGCTTTGGTAGAGAATGTTATTCCTCCGTTATATCGAGCCGTCTTCTTGAACATTTTCGGTTTATGTATCGGTACCTACTTCAACACCTTTGCTAAGAAGCAGAGAATTGCTGCGGCGAGGAGACAAGCAGAGTTGGGCAAGCCCAAGGATGAATGAGTGGTAAGTAAACCCAGATACAATATCTTGGCAATTGGGGCGATTGAAATGGGATGTATAAATAAGAGTCCAGGGCACTGCAGTTGGGCCGAGCGCGTGGACTCGTCTTTCAAGATGTCGGTGAACTCAACGTGGAATAAATTACTAGGATAAGATATAGTTGCTATAATACCTGAGAATAACAAGCATCCATTACTAAGACACGAATGTAGTTGTCTCCAATTCTGAGGTGATACCGCTTTAACGTGAGCCCGCCTGAGCCGAGGCTGAAATGAACCCTAGGTACTAGCAAGAGATATGGCTCCACAGCTGCTGGTTTCAGGCCCTGGAAGCCATAAAGAATAAACAGGAAAAGATGGGCCAGCGATTAGATTGTCTCCATCGAATTTGTCTAGTGGGCCTGCGCTTTAAGTGGTGGATGATTTATGAAACAGTAAGCCTCGTGCCATATTCCACCGATTTAGGCAATTCGGATAGTCTGTGCCGAGGCCTCTTGGAGAGATGAGAAGGTCTGGAAAAGTATATAACATGATGCGATGTCCCTCGAGGGTGGTGCGGGAGGATGACCCTATCAATTTGATGTTCCGATTCCTCGATAAATTCCGCGGCTTCTAGATAGAGAGCCAGGATCAACATGAAGGTGGCCGCATTGACCTTTTTAATGACCGCCGTCACGGCCGCTTCCCTACCAGCAAGTCTAGCCATCATCAAGAGTAGACGCTTCTGACCCTTGAGTCCAGGGCTATCGGTTTGTGGGAAGAGTCAACCCAGCAACCCAGCAGCTTACATGGCCGAGTACCGGAGTGGCTTTTACTTTTAAAGGAACCAAGGCCACTATCAACATCGACGGTGTGACAGGAACCTCAAGCGCAGACTTGATAATCGATGGCGGTGATCCAATTCTCATTGGCAATGTAAATGGCAGCTCAATCTCGACGCCTAAACTTCCAAAAGGAACTCACACGGTTGAGCTACGCAAGCGATCCGAGACCTCTCTGGGTATCTTCCGCATCGCTGGTGTTGCCACGGATGGCACCCTGCTCAAGTCTGTAGCGCCAAAGCGCAAGATTGAGATCATTGGCGACTCCATCACGGTCGGCTACGGCCTCGACGGCGTTCTGCCTTGCACCGACTCTGCTGTTCTGCAGAACAACGGCAAGACATATGGCGCCGTGGCAGCTCGAGCTTTGAATGCTGATTATAGCGTTGTCGCTTGGAGTGGAAAGGGCCTTATTCGCAACTATATCTCAACGCCTCCCGACACGTCGCCAACGATGCCCGTTCTCTACACGCGCTACGGCGCCAACGACAAGGACAACAGCTTCACCTTCCCTAAATCATGGATACCAGACGCTGTGGTGATCAACCTCGGCACAAATGACTTCAGCTATCTCGGCGTGCGCGACCCAGTTGACCCGGCAGACCTGACCAAAGCCCTGGTTGCGTTAGTGACAAGTATACACTCACACTACCCAAAAGCGCAATTCTTCTTTGTGTCTTCCCCCATGCTCAGTGACAGCTACCCTACCGAGGCCGATGCGCAGAAATCGACAAACGTACAGGTACTCAAGGACGCCATGCGACGGCTGAGCCGTGTCAAGACTCATCTGGTAGATTGGCCCTCTCAAGGTTCGGACGTGGGCTGTGATTACCACCCGAATGCTGCCACCCAGGCCCAAGGAGGTGCACTGCTTGAGGCCTCTATTAAGTCAGCTCTGGGGTGGTAAGGATGGGAGGCTGATAGCATCGGCAAGTATGTGACTGGCTGAAGACTATGATCGATATGGTCTGCATTCAATGGGTTAGTGAATTTATCAGTTTAAGCCATGCCAACCTTCAAATGTGACCGCAAACACACGTTGGAGAACCTGCGAGGCTGATTACTTCCATCCCAGAACAGTAATATAACATGAAGCGGGGTCCATTCCATCCAACTTTTTTTTCTAGCCCATCCTTGTCCTCGTAAATCAGCTATTTATAAAAGCCATCAAGTCTGCTTGTGAAAGGGGATCATATGTAGAATTATCACTCTATCCAAACGCTCTCGTGATTATCAAGCGGCACTGTTAAAAACCCTTATCCTCTTTTCACTAATCAACATGTCTTCAAGCCAAGAAACCTCACCAGCTTGGAAACAGACTATTCGCAATCGCGTGACCCTTTCTATTTCCGCCATTAAAATTGGAAATCTTCATTCTCCCACCGCCTCTGTTCTGAACAAAAACATCTCAACTCTTCCATTGTCTAGAGACGTCTATCAACAACTTGCTGACATCCACGTAAGTACCGTTGTCGTCATCAAAGACGCTACTGAAAAGTTCATCGATACTGGTCTAGACTTGAGGCACACTCCACCTGATGAAAGGGTCTGGCAGCAGACTATCAATAATGCCCGCCAACAAGCACTTAAAACCTTCGATATTCAAGTCGGCTCTTCTGCCGACGAAGCCACGAGCGTGATCGACGATTTGCCCGAACCAGAGCGATATCCTGCAGTCGATATATACAAACAGGGCGTAAACATTGTCGATAACCTCATGTCCCAGGTCTACCAGGCTATGAAATCTGTCAGCGGCTCCATCCAGGACTTGCTTGTAGGGCATTTTGAGAAGGCCGACCAGGTCTGGTACGATGTCCAGGTTTAGTGCAGCGAGTCTTTAGAGGATTTGAATGGGATCGTGTCAATCGATAACCCTAAGCCTGCAGCTCATGAAAAACTAAAGCCCATTGCCAGCTTCGTCGCTTAAAGCTGTGACTGTAACAGCGGGGTCCAGCGAGCTATTTTGGAATTTTACTATGGTACTGATATGAATATGATTTTATTGTCTTGCTCCATCTATAGCAAACAGCACATCGTAAAGGTCCTGTACGATATACTCAGTGGCTAATTTGTCGTTACAGCAAGTGGTATCTTTTGTATCATTGAGCTGAGTATTGCGAAATCGATAAACGGACAAACTTGGACTACTGTCGCCGCTTAATCTCTATCTACGCCACTTATTTCCCTCAAACCAAGCTAACTGTAAGTCGAGAGAGGTAGCCAATTGCTCACGCATGGCCCCTGATGATCCCTGCCAGTCTAGTCCATTTGGACTCCGATGGCGCCCAGACTATCGATTAGGCCTTTCTGGAAACACTTCAACTAATACATCTTGGGTAAGCTAGTAAGCAATAGTTTTCAAAAAACAAGTGATCAACAACTCAGCTAACAGATAGTTCCAGCTGGGCCTAAGATTAGAGCACAGGTCAGGAGAGAGAAATAAAGAGCGAATTTCCCTTGGACTCGTCTGTTTCCCTGCCTGTTTTTGTGCACGCAGAAATTCTCGCGGAGATGGCTTCTCATCTTGTCCGTTCGTTTCTGGTGACTGCGGTCCTTTGCTCCCTCGCTAATGCAGGACCATGTCGCCCTTCGTCGCGATCAACTCTCTCAGCCACGACCACGGCTATTGAGTCCAATACTGCGACTAGTACAGCCACTGTCGGCACCGAGACGACTACCCAGAGTTTGACTCTGAGTACCCTCTCCACTGTCACATCAGCCACCGGGTCGAGTGACATTTCTGAGTCTCTGAGCACCACATTCACGACTCTTTCCTTCTCCACCGATACTACTGAGATATCTGAAACCGAGACACTGTCCACAGATGTCACTAGTGCTACCTCTGGCTCGTCGGCTGCGGAAACCACGGACACAACCCTGGCATCGCAAAGCTCTGAGGCGACTGGCACTACGGAGGCTAGCAGTGAGACGTCTACCGGCTTCACTTCTACCTTGACCAGCGATGCAAGCATAACCACCGAGTCCGGCTCTGCCACAACGACCGAAGCTAGTGCTGGTACTACCACTGAGGCCAGCACCACCACTACAACTCAGGAGAGCTCAGTAACAACTGAGACTAGCTCGTCAACTACTGGAACCGATACGACCACGACTGAGTCTACAACCACTACGACTGAAGCCAGCTCGTCGACAACTGAAGCTACCACTACCACTACCACCACCACCGATGCCAGTACTACTGCCACCAGTGAGGCTAGTACTACTACAACTGAGGTTACTGCCACGACCACCGCTGAGTCTACAACCACTACAGCTGAAGCCAGCTCTTCAACAACTGAAGCTACCACCACGACCACCGCTGAGGCTAGTACTACCACAACCGAGGCTACTACCACCACTACGACTCTGGAGAGCTCAGGAACGACTACGACCGAGGCCTCAAGCACCACTACTGAGCCAGTCCCAACATGTGTGGACTATGTCAAGAACCCCTTGCCCGAAGACAAAATTTGCGGCGCCAAAGGTTCCATTTCGTCCGCCACTGAGAACTTCAGATACCTCGGTAATGGCCCTGCCGGATCGCGATTCGACTGCTACCAGGCGTGTATGGAGAAGCCCAACTGCGGGACATTTGTCTACGCTGAAGACAGCTTCTGTGAGCTATACCGAGGTACAGTCCAAGAGACAACCGGACAAGACTGGGGATACGAGTGGTATGTGCCAGACTGCTTCTGCGACACGGGCATCGAGCCAGCGCCCACATGCGAAGACACTGCTCCCATCATCAACCCTGGTTGGGAGACTGGCAAGTTCTCACCCTGGGACTACTACACCCGGGCTGAGGGTAGATCTGTGGTTGACTTTGATGTTGTCAAAGGTGGTCAAGGCGGTTCGGCCTATAGGTTCCAGACTGGCAACTTCCATGCTGATAAGTCTATGTGGATTTACCAGGATATCAAAGCCTGTGCTGGCATTACGTTTGACTGCACCTTCATGTGGTGGTGGGATGAATACTACGCCATTCCTCAGGATGAGGATGGTGATGGCGTCAAGGACTATGACCTGGTCCCCTATGTTCGCTTTTACCAGGACAACGACGCATATGCCCTGACGAGTGAATTCCCCAGGAGCCAGTCTGACACCAAACAGTGGAAGCAGTCACGCAGCTTCTCGTTCACCATCCCAGACAGCGGTGAGACTAGGATCTGGTACGTCGCCAGCAGTCCTCAGGCTAGGCGTGTCGATCTCACCCCTAACGCCAAGAAACCTACCTGGCTTCAGCAGCCTAATGCACTTGCTCTGGACTCGTTGGTGTGCAACCCGCGGTAGAGTGGCTAGCAGACAGGCCCGTTTATAATTCTTTTGTCACAATATTAGATTACTGGAGATAGTACTAGTTGACGGTATACATATTGCTATGATACATTATCAGTTGAACCGGATGTGATGTTCTATTTCTTAGCCCCCCCTTCTATATGCCTGAGACTTGTAAATTGCTGGACTGATCCACCAAAAGTCTAGTACTTGCTCGGAAATATTGCCACATACGAGGAACGCATCGAGACTTGTTGGAAGAGCATGGCCAAGGAGAGTCATCCGAGTAATGCCGCCTTATTTAATCACGAATTGAGGGACATGTTGGATGCTAGCCTGGCAGATGTACGTACCTGAGGAGGATATTCTGCGTATGATGGATATGATTGTCAAGATGCTGGATAAAGAGTAAATAGTCAGGCGCTTGCATGACAAAGGTTCTGGAGTCACACGGATTTATCAGTATCAGTATACATAAGAGCTAGTTACTTATCTATCTACTGGCTCAAGGCCTCTATCTACACGGCGCGGACTAGTCGTCGCTCAGTGGTCGAAATTGGTGGTTCCCACGTGGTGACAGAAAGCTGGTCTCACGTGGTCTAGCAATCCGTCAGGGAACAAGACTCGTGAGTTGGAAACTTGCAGGATTTTAGAAGGCGGCTTGTTAAAGTCTAGCAGGAACTTTCTCGATTGGCTTGACGTGTCTTCTCTCTTGTACCAGAAGACAACGCATGTTGTCTATACGGTGCTGGATTAATGGATTGAGCAATCGCCATAAAAGGCGATAGGCATGGCCCGAAGCCCGAAATTGACGAGATAATGTCCAGATTTCGGAATGTGTATACCCTTATAGACCTATGGAAAATTCTTTTCAGACCACTCCCAATCTTCAACTATCTATAACATCGTCTTGTTCCGCGCTAACACTCACCAAATTCTGATTGGATTTCTGTCAGTAGCCAAACTTGATTGCTACTTTGTTTTCTTCCGCTCCAGGTTTATTCATAACTATTCTTATTTTTTATTGCCTCGGCATTGTTCAGAATGCAACCTGGACTTCGAGAGGGGTGTGTTCCCCGCATCGAAAACCTGAATTTATACGATCGACATGCAGCATTTAGCATTATTTAATACGCGCACCTATAAGCATGGCGTGGATACGATCTAAAGAGGAGTAAATGATATGTTATATACGTAGGCAGCAGACAGATCTAGCAGTAAGAAGCGCACCTATGGACAGACAAAGGCCAAGCCGGAATAATTCAGTAAATAATCTTATTTCGTGTGATTTCAAGATGATCAAGATTTACCAGATTCTACGTGAAAGAACCTAGGAGGCTCTACACTTCTATCTATAACCCAAGAACATCTCCCCCAGACGTCGCGCCACTGGCTTAGTCTCTCTACTCAATCCATTGACTTCTTGGCTTGCCTGTAACCATGTCCACTCCCATTCTGACGGCACTTCTCGTAAGTCTGCCCGGTATATTTGGCGAGACGGTGAAATCTCCCACTCCGCCAATGGGATGGAACAGCTACAACCACTACAATTGCCAACCCTCTGAAGATATCATCAAGAAGAATGCTAAAGGCCTGGTGGATCTTGGGCTCCTGGACTTTGGCTATAGCATTGTCACAGTAGATTGTGGATGGCCGTCAAGGGACAGGGATAGCCAAGGGAGGCTGCAGTGGAACTCGACTTTATTTCCATCTGGCCCTAAAGCTCTCGGTGATTATATCCACGACCTGGGCTTGGAGTTTGGTCTTTATTCTGGGGCTGGGTATCTTCAGTGCGGCTCAACCGACATTCCAGCATCACTCGGTACGATGCCTTGGTCGTTATCGCGATTTGGAAACCGAGCATCTGACTGATGGCCTTAGAGTACGAGGAAACTGATGCAAGGTCTTTCGCCGAGTGGGGAGGAGATACTCTCAAGTAAGACTTGCTTAGGTATAACTACCTTGTCCTTCACTGATCGAGGCAATTGTCTAGGTATGATAACTGCTACGCGACGTCGAGAACCGAGATGGTGGATGCAGACTCTGCCGAAGCAAAGAGCTCTAATCGCTTTGTCAAGATGGCTGCGGCTATCAATGAAACCAACCGCGATATCAAATATTTCCTGTGCCAATGGGGTATTGGTGAAGACGTTCCACAATGGTAAGTCACCAATGCTCATCGCACGCTCTGCTAACTCACTAGGGCTGCTCCGTTGGGAAACTCTTGGAGAATGAGCAACGACATCTTTAATGCCTGGAGAGCCATTTGGCGCATCACAAATCAAGTTGTAGCTCACGCCAAGTATACTACCCCAGGCGCCTTTGCAGACATGGACATGTTAATGTAAGACTTTGTGTATATGCCTGAAAGCATATGCTGAAACATCTAGTATCGGACTTGGCGCACTTTCACACGAGGAAGAGCGCTTTCACTTTGGCTTTTGGTCCATGATGAAGTCTCCCCTCATTATTGGTGGAGTCATGGACTCTAAACAAATTCTGGCCGAGTCTTTAGAGATCATGTCGAACAAAGAGGTCATTGCTATCAATCAGGACTCACTAGGACAAGCAGCCGAGCTGGTAATTCGATATACCGAAGAAGAGTGGGATGTCTGGGCTGGGAACCTTTCATCTAACCGCAAGGTACTCGGCATTGCGAACTGGAAGAACGAGACTCAGACTGTGCAGGTCGACTTGGCTCTTGTTGGAGTCGACAGTGCCAGAGCGCGCAATGTCTGGACTCACAAAGACGCCATCCTATCCGGCACTCAAAAGTTTGATCTCGCACCACATGAACTACGACTACTCGTCTTGACAGAAATCAGTGAGACCCCGTTGCCCAAGTCCACTGGATACTACTCAGTCGCCAGCGCATCTCTCGGGGGCTCAGCTTCTCTCATTGATTGCGGGGAAAATGAGTGTTTGCCTGTTCACAAAAAGGTTGGTTCCATTGGCAGCGGCGCCAGAGTTGCCTTCAAGTCAGTAAAGGCACATACGGATGGCGCTGTATATGTAGGAGTGGACTACATCAATCATGAGTACCATCACACTATCGGTGACTGGGAAACCAATTCACGCAACATGTCCATCTCAGTCAATGGACAAGAGTCGAAACGCTGGGCCTTTCCAAACGCTGGGGGCGACTGGTTCGAGAGTGGTCGGTTGACAATTCTCCTTGATGGGTTTGTCAAAGGAGACAATAACACGGTCACTTTTACCACTTCTTCGTCAGGTACATGGGCCCCTGATATTGTTGGGTTCGAATCTTATGCGTAATGGGCTTGTTATCCTGACTGTTCCTCGTATGGATGATGGTTTTTGCGAAAGCTTGACTGGTTCGCCAAGAGGTTTTCGGACTCGAGTCACCAAGACAAAATACCCCAACGCTTTATTTCCATGAGTAGTCAATACTGTATACGCATTAAATATCTATTACTTATATCCAGCCGTATCCAGCTTTCTCAAAACCTCTCTCACTTCTCGCCTTCCCGGATGCTTTTGGAAATGTCTGGAACTTCCGGGTCATTGCCTCGAGGATGGAGTCGTCATCATCGACCTAGAACGATCATACTCACTACTATATCCTGGGATCCTTGGGGGAAAAGAAGTTTGCGCCTGACTTACAAACACACAGCGGTGTGCCGTCTTTCTGCACCACACACACGGCCTACGTCCTGGATCTTTGTCACAAGGTCAGAGTGTAAACTTCAAGACCCTTGGCGATCTTTCGAAGTCAAATCGACCACCTCTTTCCCTTTCCGCTTGTCACCTTTGGCTTGAAATTGGAGGTTTGGAAGTGTCGTATTTTTGTCCTGCCACAATCAGTTTTGTGTTATATGGCCCAGAACTCTATAACAGGCGCATACCTCTCTGCTACGCCTTGACCTTGTCTTTGGCCCTTGCTCCTGGTCTGACTCTGTGGCTTCTTTAAGGTTTGAGGTACCCGAAGGCTGGTATTGGGTTAGGTTAGCTCGAGTCTAATCAGGCAGTTCTATCAGATCTGGTCAATTCTAGTCAGGACTCTATACTTACCCTCGCGATATGCGGCTTTTGCCGCGAGAGCCCCAGATCGATCTCCTTTTCCGTTTTGCGGAATCTTTTTCGCTGTAGGATTGTATCTGGGCCTGTCATACTGTCATAGAGTTGGCTTGGTGATGCTGCGCCTGACAACCATGGACTGAATGATTCGATTCAAGGCAGCAAGACTATGATACAACGAAATAAAAGGAAAAAGAGAGGAGAAAGGTCTGACGGCAGTTGTGCGTCGATATGCACCTGCATGAATTGCACATTCTTTGTCTGATATTACTATCTGTATATTGGGTGGCAAGCTACACCCTGGCTTAACACTTGCTAAAATCTAAAGAAACATCATGCTTTGATAAAGATAGTGATTCTGAAATCTGGACAGGTTCATTCTTATAAACTCGCAACTACAAGCCACAGTTACATATGCAAGAGGAAGAGTCGTGGCTGTGAGGGATAAACTCGAGACGCGTCGACGCAAGGGTACCACACGCTGGGACGCGTCAAATTGTAAAAGGGCAAAAAGATTGTATCCCCGAGACCTGGATCGAACAAGTGACCTTTCGGTGAGATGTCATGTCAATTACAGCCGAACGCTCTTCCAGCTGAGCTACTCGGGGAGCCAGCGGGTTGTTCGCCGCCGATGACGGACTTATCTCGATGGCCACGCACGGCAGTGGAGAATCCAACTAGCTAATGTTTAGTCCCACCCTAAAGCAAAGTGTTTGCCAGACAAAATCATGTTATTTATAGAGCTATAGTCTACATTAAGATTTTACTACTAATGAGGTTTGATATGATATATTCTTACAATTTCGACAGACTTTAACAAGATACTACAAGACAAAGAAGTCATGAGTTACTAATCGCAGGCGAGAAAATATCACGCATTAAAGTCGTAGCGTACTGTACCATCTGAACCGTCTGCTTCTTTTCGCCACACACACATTGAATTATGACAGGTTCATCTTTCAGTAGTAAAACCAACCATTATATCGTATAAACTGCGGTTGAACTCGTGTCAGTGAAAATGGGAGCTCCTCCAGTCTCCATTTGGCTTGAAAAGGCTCCATCTGCTCATGACTCGGCGTATCAAGCTAGCGCAAAATCACGACTCGTAGGGCATTAGACTAAAGTCGAAGGCTCCTCAGCGGAGTAAAGGAGAAACTAGAATAGGAAGGTCACTAGTACTCGCGGGGACCCCGCGGGGTTGGGCGTAGATCCCTACTGTTAGAGATGGACCTTCTGAACCCCTTTCTCTCATAACCGAATTCCCCGGTATCCGGTCAGCCGGACTACTAGCTGTGGGTTCGTTGTCATAAGGCCCAGTTGCTGATCGAATTCAAGCACGCTATTCGTTCCAGGATCAAGCTCCTGTGAGTTAGCCAACGTACTATATGAAACCAGTGGCAAGCTGCAAGCTATGAGATAGACTCGTGCAATATCTACTAGGAGGTTTGTAAAAGCATCTCGTGCTGGGAAAGCATGGTCGTTTTTTTACAGCGACGTGACAGCAAGAATAGAAGGTCAATGAAACTGGTGTAGAGTCAGAATCGTATGACAAGTTTGAACCTTTGGTCTACTCATAGGCAAGGCGCAAATAGTTGCAACTTTTACCATACCAAATAAGATGGAAAAAGCGACCGAGTGGCCAAGAACTCGATAGCGTCACTGGTGATTTTGCCCACGGGGGCGGAGAATACCCTCCAACAGCACATCCAATTGCTATCCGCCTTTCAACCGGTGGGCAACGGTGGGCGATGGTATCCACAAACGTGTTGTCATGGACGATGAACCGACTCATAGTACCTGGTGTCATGTAAGAGAAAAAGAATCTTTAGTCTCATGTTAGTCGACCAGAAATAACACCACGAGAAATAGTTCCGGGGGTTCTAGGCCGAGCGCTAGTTAGCAAACAGCCAAGGTAGCCGAGAAGAGAAGCTTGCCAACAACGTCCCCTTTTCTAGTGTGAACTCTATTTTGGCCTGATTGAACGCGGCCGACATCGCTGCAAGACACATCCTGGGTTGGGCTGTTGGTGACAGAAACTAGCGACAAGTAGGGGCGGGTCACTGGATCCTTCGATCATGCACCATCACGATCCCTTGCAACAAGCACGTCGATGTTATCGTCCCCCAGGCTATAGATACATCATATCTTCGGTTATCAAGATCGCACAAGACGGTGACGTTCGAGACTGGAATCCCATACCAGCTGCCGAGGGAGACGGCACGGCATCACCCAAAATGGCCTGACGCGTATGGACTTGGCGTTTGTCACATCATTATACCTCGAGTCTATACTAATCGGACACGGACTGGTACGGTATTAGACTGTGCCCACGTGGAACATGTGGAATCTAGCTGAACGCCATTTATCACGCTATCTCAAGCCGCATTAGTCAAGTTTGCTTTCAGCTCATCGTGTGCATGCACATAAGACCAGGATGTCTGAAAGATCGTCCCTCCTTGAGCTCGTGCATCCTCGTCGATACTCTCTTTTAATATTATTATTCTTCCTCGCGCTGCTGGATCATTGCAGTCTGGCCATTTAGCCTTGTCGATCACGATGGATTATTTCGAGGTTTGCTGGTCGATCTTCAGCACTATCTGCCTGGTCAATGTCATCTTTGGTATTCTCGTTTGCGAAATCACTACTTTCACCTGGCTTGCTGCCGTGCCAATCTTTTCCTCGGCGGCTGGAGCGATTGCGAATGGCCTCTGCTATTATGTCTACTACCGAACAAATCCTCTCATCAACAATGTCGTCGCTGCTGTCTTTTCCGACTTTTTCTGGCTGGTAGGCTTGCCCTTCCACCCACTCGAGCTTCGAGTTTAGCTGACTTCGGTAACAGCTACAAGAAGCAAGTCTGCTCCTTTACAGTTATATAATCCTCCAGCGTGTTCTCCGACCTCGACAATGGCGCATATTCTTCACCCTTTTCTGGGGTCTCATGGTGCTCACAGGCATCAGCCGTGTCTTCATCGCCATCTACCGTGTGCGGTTCCTTATAGAGGGTGTCCATCAGCATGAGATTACCATCAACTACATCCACATTGCCTATTTCACTTGCATGGCTATTTCGGAGTGCCTCAGCGCATACTTCCTCGTTGTTGTCTTTGCCTCGGCCAAAAACACCTCTATGAACGCTGCACTCAAGGTTGGCCTTCTGCGATATTTGACACGCAGTACCGAAATTCGTGTTGCTTTCTTGGCACTTCTGGGCGTGCTTCGTACCATCATACACCCGTTCCAAACTCCCGGACAAAAGGCAGTCAATGTTACCAGTCAACTTGACCGTTTTCTCTACGCTTTGTTCTGTCTGTACCCGATGGTTCTATAGTGAGTGCTTGACTAGTCCCTTTAGTAGCTTTCAAGCTAACCAGTTCATTTTAGCATCGATACACTTGCGTCAAAGCTTCGATTCAATGAAGATCGATCGATCCATACTCAAAGCGGAGCCGCCGATCACTCAAACCGCTATGGCACAAATACGCAAACCAGATGTTATACAACTACAAAGTCCAACTACATGTCCAAAGTCTACGATGGTGGCGTCCCTCTGGATGGAAACAACTCGCAGGAGCAGATCGTCAAGGCCGACGGATCTACCAGGTCAGGAGTCTCGGATGTTGAGCTAGAAGATATGGACGTGGAGGGTCTCGTTATCCGAAAGACTACCGAGGTGACAGTAACATAGTCGTTACCTAGCCTTGTACCACAATGTGGTCTATACCACTTTTCTTTACCAAATTCCCTTATGTATTCATCTAATCTATAATAGAGATACCCAAACACCTTAGCCGCTAAATCCGCGGCAACTAGAAGTACAATACAACTTGCAAAAGTTCTGAGTATGAGCCCCTCGCCAACCCTAGCATACTCTTTGTGGTGCTCTTATATATCCGACTGCCATCGTTGCATTCTTGTAGTTCGAGATATAGTGGATACGACAGTTCGCTGGGGTAATGATATTGTGGTATTACCAGTACTAAAGCTGTTTCTATAAAGAAGACTGATACTAAAAACCAGCCCTTAGTTCTTTGTCTTACACATTCGTCCATCATTAGCAACAGCCCATGCTTCACTACCAACCGCCGCAGTGGCATAGAGCAGATGCTCCGGATCATACTTCTTTTTTATACCCAATAACCTTCCGTAGTTGACGCCGTAAAAGGTCTCCTGCCAGTCGCGCTGTTGGAAGTCGGCTTCGTTGATATAGGCCCCAGCTCCAGGAGTTGCAGCCTCTATCACTGGCTGAATTTCGTCTGTGATTTTGCGCTGAGCCGCCAGCATATCTTCCCAAGGTGCATCATTGCTCCAAGGTAAAGTCAAAGATACTTGGACGATTGCGTCTCGCCATTGAGGCAACACAGCGTGGGCATTGTCTTCAAATCTCGACACATTGAGCCCGACGCCGATATAGATGATGCCCATCTCAGCAAGCTTGCGTGCAGTGGGTGAAAAGCCTTTGAGCTTGGAGCGTGGCAGCAGACGGCCACCAAAGAGTTGCGTACCGACCTGAATGTTTCCGGCGGGAAGAGGACCCCAGTAGTGATCATAGTGATCGTAGTAGCTCTGATACTCAGTCATGTTTGGCTGAAATGTGACACCCAAAGCAGCCAAGGAGTCAGACAGTGGCTTGAGGATCTTCTCAGCCTCAGCCTCAGTCTTGTTGTAAGCAGTCATGGCCGGGACTTGGAGGAAAGAGTCGGAGAAAAAGTAGATGATCATGACGCCAGAATCAACAATTTTGGGCAACGCGGCGTGAAATGCGTCGATGATGCCGTAGATGAGCTCAGGATTCTCCTTAGGGGGCGTAACGAGAAACCTGGCGCCGCTCACCCTGGCATCTGGATGCGCTCTAATAGTAGCAGACGTAACGACTCCGTAGTTTCCGGTGCCACCACCACTCAAAGCCCAGAATAAGTCGTTGTTCTGTTTCCTATTCGCCTTGACCAGTTTACCATCAGCCGTAACAACCTCAAACTCGAGAGTATTATCAGCTGCGAGGCCAAATTCGGTGCTCAATGCTGAATGACCGCCGCCTTGGGTATAGCCACCAGCAAGACCAACCGAAGGACACTCGCCAGTTACCACGACCAGTCCGTCAGCATGAGCAGCAGCCAGTGCTTCATAGCCTTGGATGCCAGCCCCAACTTTGAGAGCTTTGCCTCGATAGTGGCCGTCGTTCCAGGTGAGGATTTTTGTGCCCTTGAGGTGATGAGTCCAGATAGCCAGAGCCCCAGCACCAGTGGAGCGACCAAGATAGTCGTGGCCTGTATTGCGGATTACGAATCGGATATTCTTCTCCTGGGCGAACTTGACAGTGGCAGCAACGTCTTTGGGATCCTTGGCATTAACAGCGTATCTGATATAGTTGCCAAGCGTGCACGGTTTGGTTCTAGGTGTGAACGGATCACAGGACTGATTGGCAAAGATGGGGGCCATGACCGATGACGACGACTCCGTACTGTAGTGGCTGGGGTTAGCTCAAGAGTGTATATATTATAGCGAATGCTGAGCACAATAAACTCACTGGATGGTAGAGTAGAGCCATTGATCCTGCAGGTGTGCACACTCTTGGGCATTGTAGCTTGGGTTGTGACAGGGCGTGCCTATGGGAACTGTTGCAATCAACCTACCTCCAACGGTAGTGTTGAGGCGGGCCCATTCATTGTGCGAGGGCCAGCAAGAGTCTCCGGGGAAGCATTTGCATTCTACCTTGGATTGAGGTGCTGCATTGCTAGAGCTCGCAGCGAGAATGAGCAACGAAGACACAAGAAGGCTGCGCATTTTGGAAGCTTCAGAGACAGACGTAGACCGAGTTCAAGCTTGACAGTTTGCGTTCTTTTCTTGAGAGACCGGAGATTCTCACAGATGAAGTGCCGAGCGACCCATGCCATCGAGTGGCTGGGTGGGCTTGTCGCACAACCTAATCACGGGTAACCGGAACACACGACTGGCAAAGTGTCAAGTTGAGCTAATGTTCGCTTACATAGCTGGTCTTTATATCGTGTGGAGAACCTTCTATTACAGCAAGGATCTGAGGTATTGCATCTCTGGACTTTGATAGCTAGAGCTAGAGGAATGCTAAAGGCAAATCGAAAGTACGTGCGGGAAAGTCCACGCCATCAGTTTCGAAAGTCATATATAATACATCAAAAGGTATGGCCGTGAGGACAGACACTCGTGTCCTGTACAATCGAAAAGATTATTAATGCCTAGGGTGCTTATGACAAAGTCTTGGCCACAGGGGACTATCCATTCGCTAGGGGAAGATCCTTACCCAAACCAAAAAGCCTAAGGACTTTGACCTATCAAAGCTCCTTCTGCCACTTGGATACTTTGGTGTAGCCTCATGCTGGCTGTGAGTTGTTCGTCATTTTTATAGCCCAGGATATGCCATTGGTTCTGCTGACTCGAATGCTTAGCACGTCAGCAAAAGAAAAAGAACATGTCACTTTTCGAAATTACCCCGTCTCGGGGCAAATTGACATCTGTTTCGTATTAATACCGTTGTTAGAGCCGTCTTCAGTAGCGAAATAGAGTTTGCTCAAGTGGTTAGCCCTCTACAGTAGTGGTTCTTTCGCACCGACCCGAGCAATGATTCCTTTGAGCCCCTATTCTTTGTTACATTGTAGGTCATGATTTGTCTGGGGTGTGTCCACGGCATCATCATGAACTCTTTGGCACTTCAAGGGTCTTAAACCTTAAATCCATCAATGCACTAGTGATAGGCGAAACGATAATGATATAGTTAAGCTCTCGCTCTTTATCCCGTGGGCCTTGAAGACCTTCATCTTTACAGCTCCTAACCTTATCACGGAAATGCCTTGGGTCCGCAACACAACAGAAGGTACGATAACCGACGGGCCAAAAATAGCAGGCCTGACAATAGCTTTCACAACACTCTCGTTTGTGATTGTTTGCCTACGAATCTACGTTAGAGGATTGGTGATCAAGTCTTTTGGCAATGGTAAGCCCATTCCGTTGTGGCCTCAGAGAGGGATACTGACAAATACCAGATGACTGGGCCATTATTCTTGCTTGGGTTCGTTTCTCTCGAGGCGTTTGTCTCCTTGGCTGACACCTTGGGCGTAGTTTGGCATCCTAGGATATGCGGTAGCAACTGTAGTTCGTGAGTAACTGTCTGTCCCAGCATGATTTACTGTCACTAAACGCAAAAAGAAACTACTTGGGGCTTAGGCCTCAAGAAGCTTGACGATATGCCAGAACAGAATGTATACACATTCAGCCTGGTAACTCACCGCCTGTCACTGAAACTCCTCCATGTGGCTAACTAACGAACGAAAGATTCAATTTATTGGGGGGCCATTGTATGTTGTGCCGTGGCTCTGAAAAGTATTCGTTTTACTGACTTGTCAGCTATGTTATCGGGATCTACGGGTTCAAATTAAGCATGCTGCTGACGTATATACGCGTCTTGCCCCCCGGATACTACCGCACGATCACTATAGCCGTAGCAGTCATAATCACCATGGCCCACATTGCTTTTGTCTGCGTTTTTATCTTCCTGTGTACTCCAGTATGAGATTGATATATCATCCCCAAGACTCTGGGCTAACTCCTCGGCACAGGTTGCAAAGCAGTGGGATACAAGTATCACAGATGGTCATTGTGTTGACGGTGTTGCATACTACCTCGCCTTCTCGTCGCTGACCATTATTTTTGACGTGGTAGTGTATGTCACTCTTTATTAATTTTTGACCGGCTTCATGTATAGACTGACGCACCCGCAGATTATTCCTACCAGTCCCGTCTCTTCTCACATCGCAGATGCCACTTCGAAAAAAGCTTGTTCTTCTTGGCCTGTTGGGCCTCGGCGTCTTCGTCACAGTCATTCAGGTCATTCGAATCCAAGTCATTAAAGAACTGACCAACTATCTCGACTCAGCCAGAGCAATCTTGTGGTCCATAATTGAGACAAATACAGGCATCATCATCGCTTCTGTACCAACACTGGCTCCGCTCGTCAAGTATTATACAGAGAGATCAAGAGCTGCTACTTCAACACCATCAAACAGACAGAACTCGCAGTATGGTCTACAGAGTTGGAAGAGCAGAAGGTCCAGAATTCTGCCAAGTAATGATAACGGTGTTTTTGATGAGGGGATGCATACTCCGTCTGCTTCCCACCCGGGTGATAGCACAGAAAACATTCTCCAAAAGTCTCAAGGGATTCAGAGAAGAACTGAAATTATCATAACAACAGAAGAGAATCCTTCTGTAAGCCTATCGCCGGCAACTGTAAGGTGATGAGAAAGGTTGATAGGCGAGTGTGGACGGGCACGAAAGTAATCAAGTACCGAAGGAAATGCACAAGAAACTGCTCTCAGAACTTTCTGCACCTGATATTTAATCCATGTAGTGAGAATTGTAACAGTCATGTGTATATCGTTGTTCCTCAATGCGTAACCCAAAATGTAGATTGTTGATCTGGATATGCATCAGGAACGCTCTAAGCAGTCATTTATCCGCTAACCGGAATCTAGGGAGACAATGGCTGCGTAGTTAACAGTGGATGAAAGTGTAGTTACTTAGAAACCTGGGAGGGACACTAGGTTTGTGACTTGTTAACGTTGTGCAGTATGTGCCATCAGCCCTCAACTGAAGCTATTCCCTGGCTGTCGACGGCGAGTTTGGCCCGGTTGAAATCTTCGTCGTTCGAAGGGAGCTGTAGATTGACCGAGGTAATAGGTGCGACCTTGACGCTCAAGTCACCGTCGCCTTCAAGGGCCAGCACATGGCCACCAATATCTTGATCCGCCCCGAGAAAGTGCATATGATCACCGGCAACGCTCACACCCTGCATAAACTCTGGCGATCTGAAGCCGATGATAGTGCCCTGAACATTCTCAAAGGAGTTAGAAGCCTGGCGTTTTCCGATCTCAGAGAGGCTCTCGCCAGAACATTTCTGGCCGCCAACTGTGCGGACTGTTACCGACTTAAAGAGCCCATCTACCCGAAAGGCTAGGTAGTGATTTTTGGTTCCTGGGAGAAGCTGCGATAAACACTCTGCCAGAGTATCTTTGTGCTGGAGCTGTCTTGATATGGATTTGGTTGGCTGGAAACGTGTGGTCATGGCAAAAGGCGCTGTTTGCTCGGCGCAAGTCCTGCTATCAAGAGCAACGACTGAACCATCGGCCTTCATGTCGTAAACAGAGCCATCGAGGATGATCATCTCGCCCTCCATATGTCGAAAAGTGCCAAGGCCATGGTCACCTTGGGCAAGGAGGTCTTTTAGAGTGATGCCAGTCTCAGCAACACCGTCCATCAAAGCCGAGACGACAGAGTATTGGAAGAGCTGATTGGACGACATATCGAGGAACGAGCTTGTGCTTGGCTGAGAGAGTAGAGAGAAAATGAAAGAGTCTATGCTGCACAGAAAACTGGAAAACTATTGCGGAGCTGGGGCGGCCAATGGAAAGTGTATGTTTGGGGTTGATACGTCATATAGTTATCTGTTGACAACAGCACTATGAGCATTGGCGTAGGTGCGATTAGTTCAAGCTGTACACTTTTGAGTGGAATGCAGCAAGCTACTTGCGTATGAATCTTGCGAAATGAAAATTTTCAATTGTTTTGTTCTCAAGTAATGTACTGTCACAAAACGGTGAGGTTTATATAGTAAACATACAACCACTTCACCATTGCAATGACTCCACGCTTGCGGACATAGAAAGGAATACAAGACTTAACGCTTCAGCAACTATTCATTCCTTACGAGTCGACTAGCTGGTGCCTGAGCAGCCGACAAAGTTGTTGCCCGAAGCTCCAGTGTGGGTGATAGCTCCAGCATACTGGCAGTTGGTGTTGATAACAACTCGATCAGCACCAGGCGAGCCTATTTAGAACAGTTAGAAGCCAGTCACGGCTATGAATAGTTGTCAAAGACATACCGCCGCTGTAGACACCACTTCGCAGAATGGGGAACTCTTGGTAAGGGCCATTGACGATAAAGTCAAAGCCTTCGTAGTTGTTGTAAGTGTGAGGGTAGGTAGAGCTTCCAGCAGTATCGTCTGCCTGGTAGTAGCTGCAGGCCGCATTGGCAGCGGCGCGCACCTGAGCAGCTGTATAAGAGTTGCTACCGCATGTTGTAGCAGATTGACGGGTCTCGATAGGGCCAGCTACGACAACGCTCACGAGCGTAGCCAAAGAAGCAAAGGTCTTGAGGTTGGTGACACTGTTAACATGGCTTCTCGTACAAATCAAGAGATGCGGAGAAGGTGGGAAATAATACCTTGAAGAAGAGCATTTTGAGATTGGGGGGATTTACAAGAAATGCCGAGATAGATAAACACTGTAAGCAACCCTGAGCTGATTCATTCCTGAAAGCACCGCTATCTTGACCTTATATACCACAAGACCTCCAAACCAATACTATTCCCTTTTAACACAAATACTACTTTCGGCATATAGAAGACTACAAAGACGGCAGGTGGCTGTGATCACCAGCCCAATTGGCTCCTACTACGCAGTCTCTCTTGGAGTTTTGATAGCAGCTAAACACCTGCTTAAAAAGGCTGTAGCTCCGGCAGTAGGGAGTTTTAGTCGCGGCGAGCTTGGCCAGTCATATATAAATACCGCAACAAGAGCGGGGGAGGATCGGCAATATGCTGTTTCAGCAGTGCCCATGTGCTCATCTTATCTTCAGTGATTGGAACTGATTAGACACTTGGAAATATACCTTCTCGTATCGGAAAGTGAGATATCCCATGCTCGCGGCTCCTCGGCCTCTTCTCCTACACCGTCTCGTGTTGCCAATTTCTTCGGCTGCTCGTCTTCCTTTCCGTTACATCCATCTCACGAGTACTTCTTCGTTTGCAATGGCGGACAATATCCAAGCATTGCTCGGCGACAATGCCATTTCCTCCCAGCAGGCCGCTCAGGAGCTTGCTAGTCCTTGCAGGGATGCCTTCGAGCGAGATGGTGACCTGTCTAAGTTGGAAAACGACCTAGACAGCCTGTGGTCTACCATTCTCACCGCTGCCGAGAAGACCCCTCACGACCAGCAAGATAAGCTGGTCGACATATTGCGCGCCATCAAGCAAATGTCTCAGCCTGTCAACAAGACCCAAACGTTCAAGGTCTGGGACGAAGAGCAGTCCTGGGATAAACTACCCATATTTGGTGCCAAGGCTCGGGAACAGCTGGATATTGGTATGGCGCTAATCTTTCTTATCTGTGGCCTAACCTCTAACTGATTAGCAGCCCAAGAGAAGTCAGACGAGGCTTGTGTCAACATCAACGGTTTCTTTGCTCGCATCACGGCAGCCGAAATCGATGATCTAAGTCTCTTCGCCATCTGGATCCTACGACAAGCGCTTGAGGACCCTTCAGAAAACGAAATAGCGCAGAAAACTCCGCCCAAGCTGCTGAAATCCGCTGCTGTCTGGTTGATTTATGCCGGTAACGCTTTAGCAACCGCCAGCAAACAGAAGAAACAGTTCGATGGCAAATTAGCAAAGCCAGGTGCCAGTCTATCGATGTTCAAGGATGAACCTGGTTGGAGAGGATTTTGTGAGGATCGGTGGAAGACTTGGCAGGATCGGTTGACGTCGCTGAAGGAACAACAGGTATCGAAGGAGGTTAAGACTTTGCTTGACTTAGCTGTTGATAGCTCCACAAACATCTAGAAAAACATCTTCATAGAAGTAGACTTCACTGTTCCGGTTTATTAGTTATACACAAGATCAATGTAATTCGATTGAATGCTGATAGAGGACACTTTGGTTGTATTATCGTGAGTGTCACGGTCCTCCTACCATGTCTGCGCTCTGCTGGATTCACAAGGGTACGATGATCTGCTAGTATAGTCTGTATGACACCAGTAAGCTTAGCCTGTCGCTCCAGATGAACCATGAAATATTATATGAGACTGAGCATATGCCAGGTCCACCACTTCCACTGCTGCCTCCTTGTTAACCAGTTCTGTTGCTGGTGCTGTGTCAACACTGAACGGTGCCAGGAGACTATGTTACAAGATTAGCAGCGAGTTATAAGACCATGGATTCTACTCACCTATCATCGTGCAAGCACCAGATGATCTTGCGAGGTTTGCCAAGCCATTCAATCTCCTTCAAGGCAAATTGTGCTGCTGACCCATCGAACGGCCGTCCATTGTAGTTCGCCCTTCCAGCAATACCCAGTACCGCTACCTCAGGCTTTGGCTCGACGATTCGCATGATGCCCTCGTAGCCACCCAAGTGCGAGTTGAACAGAATAGCCCTGTTGTCAATAACAACGTTGTACATAAGCTGGCCACCGTCAAAGCCGCTCATAACATTTTTGTTGCGGTCCTGCATGAACTCTATAACGGCTCGTAGCTTCTCATCTATCTTGTCGTCAGGTATAATCTCATGGAGCCGCATCAGCCCCCAAGTCATGTTATGTGTGATGTCAAGTGTACATTCAAACTGTGTTGCAGCTCCTGTGTAAACTTTACCCGTGTCAAAAATAGCAGGCATATCATGTGGACCCGATCCGGGCATCAGGCAGTGCAAAGACGGCCAGACGTGGACTGAGAAAGAGGCCAAGTCGGGGTGAGGCCTAGCTGGGGATCCAGGAGGTCCTGGGAGGACACGACAAGTGCCAGAAAATGCTTGCTGACGAACAGCACGGGTGAAGAGCGGAATGCGCTCTCCGCCTGAAACAGGCATGAGTTGTGATTCGGGTACACCAGCTCTTCGTAGAATATTGATGGCTTCGCCGTTGGCAATGACAATAGCACCGGTAGCAAGGGCGAGCCGATCTGCACCCGGCAAACTAGACGTCTAATATGAGTGATCAAGGCGCTTGTTTCAGAACACGAGTCACTTACTGGTCAAAGTGGGCATGGGAGATCAAGATGTAATCTGCCTCGGTTACGTTATCAATCTCAAAGTGTCGTTCCATCAGGCGGGGCTTGTCTAGCCAGCAATCATGGAAGACTGTGATTCCATGGGCCTTGAGCCTGAATGTGGTTGTTCCTGGGAGACGTGAGCTTTCAGGTAGTACCCGGAGAGACCGGAGGGATGATTACCGAAGAACTCCAACGTTGGTGACTGTGCCATGGTGAGTGAGTGGGTAAAGAGTTGCTGAGAGAGAGCCAGGTCGATATCAATTTACTGACTAGGTTCTTTATTGAACGAGGAGAAATGCTTTGAACAAGTCTGGATTCATGAGAAGCATGGTGCGTACCGGCAGCCGGCTTCCGGAGCCCCACCGGCAACCAGATACCGCCCCGTGCCGAAGGATCCGGTAAAGTATACTCCATATCATGCCTAGATAAAGTCAATGTATATTTACTTTACCCCTTAAATACGAAATAATAGATAAATTACTGTCAGTTCGAATTCATCCCTTTCCTAGTCATCCTCACTACCATGTCGTCTTTCAAAGTAATCATCGTGGGCGGTGGCCTTGCTGGGGCCCTGCTCGCCAACGGCCTAGTCAACAATGGTGTCGACACAATAGTCTACGAGAGAGATGCTCAATATTCGAAGCGAGAAGGCTACCAGATTCGTCTTGGTGACGCAGCCATCCAGGGCTTGAGAGCGTGCCTTGACGAAACACACCTCGCTTCGATTCTGCGAAAACTAGGCCAATCTAGCAGTGCAGCTCTCACAGCGCCAATCGTATGCAATACTAGGTTTGAGCCTATCATCAATCTATCTACTCTGCCATCTTACTCCAGATCTTCTGCTATCAACCGCGTTGTTTTGCGCGATCTGCTTCTCGAGCCTATCGTCTCCAAGGGGCTCGTGAAGTTCGAGAAGGCTTTCCAGCGATACGAGATTACCCCTGACGAGAAAGTCAATGTGTACTTCGCCGATGGCACCTCGGATACTTGTGATGTCTTGGTTGGTGCGGATGGTAGTGGATCAAAGGTTAGTCGACTCCTGATGGCTTCGCTTCACACCGTTTAGTTTAGCTACTCACCCAGGTCCAGATCAACATGCAAGTTGGAGCTAGAAACATCGTCGACTTGGAAAGTCATCACACTTTCCTTTCAAAGGGAGACCTCCCCGTATCGAAATTAAGCCAACTTCCAGATCGGTTGCTGCGGGGTCCTATCCTCACTTTTGGCAAAGGAATAAGCCTCTACTTCTCCGGTTAGACCACTGCACACCTTAAATCTTTCTTGACGGCTGATATTGGCCTAGTATATCTGCCTGCATCGATGGATGCACCCTCCAAGGACATGTCTGCTTCCAAAATTGTGTATGACGAAGCACAGGCATCCTACTATTGGGGATTGAATGTGCCGAGAGGCTCGATCCCAGCACGAACCCTGAAAGACATCAAGGATCCCCGTCAAATTTGTCTCGATGCTATTCATGACTGGGCTCCAGAGTAGTAAGTGACTTGTGTCTCCAGTACTAGGTTGTAAGCGACATGTCATTAATCTATACGTAGCCATCAAATGCTCTCTTTTGGAGCCAATGATGAAAAAGCCAACCAAATTCTGAACGTGCCACTCCGAGCAAGTAAAAGATTACCCAATGGTTGGCGGACAAAACTTCAGGGCACGAAAGGCCAAAGCCACGAAGATGGCCATCCTAGAGTGTGGCTGATGGGAGACGCTGTACACGCAATGCAGCCTAACCGGTATGATTCCTTCAACTCCCTATAATATGTAGCTAACAGGCCTCAAGTGGACAGGGCGGTAACCAGGCAATGCTCGACTGTGCAGATATCTTGCCCGAGTTGCTAGAATTGGCCAAGATTGCCAAGACGGCTTCCCCGGTATCAACTGAACAAGTACATACGGCATGTGCGAGATATGAAGGCGCCATGATAAAGCGAGCTTTCGAATGGGTTGCAAAGAGCGGTGGTACAAGCATGCCAGTACGTACTTGACCGTGAAACGAAGAGAGACATGACCATACTGATACATCTTCACCTAGAACTTGGATTTTGACGGATGGTTGGGAAAGTTGGTCTCGTTCATTACAACGTTGACTTTACCGGTCATCCGGTTCTTTTACAAACTATTCTCCTCTTAAGTCGTTGACTACCGATGTATTTGGGGTGGAACGATTGACGTTGGAGTACTATATGCGACGAGGTTCATACCTTGGGGGTAGAAATAGTTCACCAAACCCAACCTTCGGAATAACTAATCAAACGTTGGCTTACAGAGGCCAGACTCTCGACCTGATAGAATAGAACAGTTCCTTCTTGAAGAAGATGCGTCTCGACTTTCAAGTGTCCCCAACCACCATAGAGAAGTCGAATGAAGAGTCATCTAGCCCTGATTGCAACAGAAAGTCTAATTCGACGTCATTTTCCCACGAATCTATCGTTCCAAACGCAATGGGATCATCATCCCCCCCGAGTTCCGTTGAAGTCATGAGTTGCGGATCTATCGTCGAGTGGTTTTCCACCACCTTCAGGATGGGGTTTGTGCTAGGCTCAAAATTTGAGGAAGTAGGAGCGGCGACGTCTGGAATGCGTCCAAAGATGGTGCAAATCTTATCCTCCCTTGATTTCAGATCATGATAGTCCCTTCGTGTAATATACTCGTCTTTGGCTCGTTCGAGAGCCTCGACAATCGCTCCGTAAGACCTGGCATAGACGTCGTGTCCCCTGAAATGACCCAACAAGTCTTGGCTAATACGCAATCCCTTGCTAAGTGGAAACGTGCGGTCAAGGTCGGCAAAGACAGCAATGCCTAGAGTCAAAGAAGCCGTAAATGCCAACTGAACAACAAACGGCAGTCTTTTGGGCACCTTGCCGTGAGATAATACCTCTTTGGTGACCTCCAAAGCACGGATGGCTGAGTCAACACAGGCCTGGACCAGGATGGCGTTGTCGTGCAAACTATCAAACGTATAGTGAGTTTCCAGGCCGATTTCCTTGCTTCTTATGTACTTCGAGACGTATTCTAGCAGAAAAGGCCTGGCCAACAGCATGATAGACCAATAATATGCCAATTTCACGTATGATAACGCAATATTTTGAAAGGTATCCGGGTTTTCGACATCAGTGATGCCATCTACAGCCAGGCCGTCTGGAAAACGCGACGCCCATAAGCGATGCTTCTCGCTTATTTCGCGGACGAAGCTATCAGATATCTTGCGCTGACGATAGACATCAAGCTGGATCTTCTCGTGTATTATGCCGAGATCAATCACTGATGAATAGTCATCCTCTGATTTGATGTTTCGTGTCTCGTAAGTAGATATCGGGCGCCCGGATGACATGCTGATAAAAAGATCAAGTTTACGCAAGGCCTTCCAAAGCCGCTCCCTCATAGTTCGTTGGCGCTCAGTTAAATCACATAGTGAGTCAGCGCGATGGATACCGATTGTATACGCCGCACGGGCGGCCATTCCAATGGCGTCAGCAGCGGCTTCTGTTCTCGAAGCATGGAGGAGGTAGAGGGTAGTCCATATATAGCACCTTACAGATAAGACGCTGTGGTTATCCAAGGATTGTGATACAGCTAGGGTTCGGCCATGCTGAAAGTATCTTTCGGCAAGGTCATCCTTCTCTTCTGGACAGGAGTGGGCACCAATAGCCATGATGAGGTAGTACTCGGCTGTCGTCAGATCGTTGTCGCTGGAAGAAGAGAATAGCCATCTAAGCATGCTCTCCTTCAGAGTCAGTCCATCCGCTGCTCCGAGCATGTTGTTTGTCGCCCCCAAGCCCCAGTCAATAAGGAATTCAGCCTCAGCAGCGTTGGGCTTTGAAGGAAAGTCGCCAGCCTCAGGGAGCGAAGATGGAAGCCTCGCCAATGCCTCAGGCCCATGTAGCGTGCCACTCAAAGGGCAAGATTTCAAAGATTGCTGCATCAGTGACTGGATTGCGTGTAGAAAGGAGAGGTTGCCCGAGTCATGACAGAAAGCAAGAGTCTTTCTCAGGTCATGTGAGTAAACCGAGCTGCTCTCTAGACCGGGAGAAGACAGTGTGATGGGTGTGTGAAATCTTTGGCCCAACTGAGAGCTGAAGTCCAATGAATCTCCGGATATGGAGCCGCTCGTAGCAGTAGCATGGCTCTGCACTATTCGACGAGTGACTGAAGACTTGGCGTAGCTACATGCCACCGCGTCGTCTCGCGAGACACATCGTTGACATGGTAAGGCTCCATCGCAACGTTCCTTGCGTCTTTTGCAACTTCGACAAGCCTTGGCACATCGCCGTCGCTGACTGTCGGGTATTCTTGGGGTTGGCATTGCTGATAGGGACGAGAGCTTCTAGAGAACAAATGTCCGAGGGAGCTATTCCGGAATATCCGAGTGGACGTGGTTTCAAGCTCCCAAGGAAATTAGTTTCCCCGCATTACCCCATATTCGCGAAACTCAAATAAGGTGCTGAGAGAGATACGATAAGCATAATGTTAAACCGGAGCTATCATGTAATCATGTAATCGAGCTTCGTTTA
>JABFFF010000399.1:0-13976 GCA_013623665.1 Fusarium sublunatum | reverse complement strand
AATCAACACAATCAATGCGGTTTAACAAGAGCGACCAGATAGTCAGCGTTATAGTATATACGGCAAGACCGGTTATAATGTAAGTACCTATCAGGAGGGTATTCAGACTACTGAAAATTAATATAGTAATTAATTTTAATTGATTAGATAATATATTATGTTTTTATTATAATTTATCTTAAGAAGGTTGAGATTTTTATTGCACACACTTATCTGTTGCACACGCTTATCATGTACATTAGTTATAGTTGTTACAAGTTGCGAATATCGATCATAATATTCATAATCTGTACATTTATTTTACCACTGTAATCAACAACCTCTATACAAGTTGTATCTCAAAGCAAGATAATGGACAAGAGATATCATTCTTATTCCGTTGCGGCCACGATCCCTACAGCAAATAACAACAATCTCACCGCTCTTTTCTCGCAGTGAGGCTCCGGGAGCGTACGTACCTGTAGTCACCTATCATGTGACACGACATTAGGATAGTCATTAAAACAAGGTGACCGAGTAGTGTATGGTTTCCTGTCAACTACGGACTACTAGACTAGTTCTTATTCCCATTATTGAGCTGAGGCCACTAGCAACAGATCAGAAACGCAGGGTAGTATTGGCAGTGAATGGTACATACTTCGTATTTGAATCTCTCCTCGCGTACGCGTCCCTGCTAGGTTTACCCATAATTCATGTCCCGAACGCGCGTCTATCACCAGCACATGCCTAGACTTGTTACGTGTCATTCATTTAGCAAAACGAGGCAACTAGAGCAGGGTACCAGTGCTCTACAAAGGTAAACGAAGCAATGTCTCGATTGTTAATGCGCGTATTACGAGAATTGTTGAGTGAGCAAAATGCTCTTGTGTTACTGTTTGATGTTCAACATAGTTATATTTCACGAAACTCTAACAGTTCTAGCTAAATTACTAAACTTTTTCCCATCTTAGACGGCAGAGTCACTGACAACTCCATTGCCTCGCTCGGAGTGGTCGATCTTGATATCATCGTCACTGCCAAAGCCATACTCGCGAGCCTTCTCATGCACCTCGTGATCCTCCATGCGAGGCAGTTGCTTAGCAGCCGTCACGTAGCTAATCTTCTCGGTGTAACCCTTGGCGAAGATCAGGTCAATCTCCTCAAGAGAACGGCCTGAGGTTTCAGGGTAGAAGAAGTAGATGATGGGGAAGAAGAGGGCGTTGATGGCAGCAAAGAAGGCATAGGTACCCCAGCCGTTGGTGCCAGTTCCATCAATCATGACAGGAGTGATCATAACAATGAAGAAGTTCCAGAGCCAGTTAGAGACAGTAGAAGTGGCGTTGGCCTTTGCACGAGTCTTGAGAGGGTTGATCTCAGCTGGGTACAACCAGGGAAGAGGCAGCCAAGTGGCACCGAAGAAGGCGATATAAGTGAAAAGACCAACAGCAGCGCCCTTGGAAGCCTCAGGTGTACCAGGAATCAAGGCACCAAAAGAAAGGACCATAGACAAGCACTGGCCGACGGTACCGATGAGGAAAAGCTTGCGGCGACCAACACGTTCCACGGCAAACCATGAAGTCGTAGCGAAGATGGAATAGACAATCATGTTCACTCCACCAAGCAGAAGAGCCAGGTTGTGGCTGGTACCGATAGAGTTCTGGAACAGAATGGGGAAATAGTAGATGACGGCATTGCAACCGGAGAGTTGCTGCATCATCTGAGAGGCGCCACCAAGAATGAGACGTCGGAAGTGCTGAGTCTTTCCGCCAGTGAACAGAGCAGAGAAGGGCGTCTTTCCACCCTCGTGACCAGCTGCCGCGATGGCCTTCTCGATAGTGGTCATCTTGGTGGTAACCTCGGGATCATCTCGAGCCTTTCCGCAGAGGCCAGCCATGACAGTGAACGCATCGTCGCGGTGACCCTTGGTTAGAAGCCACCGAGGGGACTCGGGCAGCTTCATCATCATGACCAGGACGATGAGGGCAAAGACGCACTGGAAGGCGATGGGGAATCGCCAGACGAAAGGATCGGGACCGTATGTGCAGCCATAGTCGATCCAGTAGGCGATCAGCGTGCCAATAGCGACGTTACCGCCTTCAATGCAGATAAGCTTGCCACGGTTGTGAGAGTCACTGCACTCGGCCTGATACGTGGGGATAGTCGATGTGTTGACTATTGAGATGTTAGTTCTCAGCACATACGCCAACGAGTTGAAACCACTTACTTCCATTGCCAATACCAGTAATTGCTCTGCCAATAATAAACTGGGCTGTAGCACCGCCAGAAGGAGGAACAGCTGCGATTTGAACAATGACACCGATAATCATGACGATAGCACCGAGGAAGATGGACTTGCGACGACCAAGAGCGTCACCAAAGTTGAGGATAAAGAGAGCACCGAGGAAGCATCCGACGGCGTAGATAGATACGACGAAGCCCTCATAGGTGCTGTCGTCTTTGACTTGAGGGAAGTCATTGGTAAAAGCTGGGGCCGAGATGATGCCTGACATGACACCTTGATCTGTAATGCGGAAGACGAGGTTAGCTGCTGAATCCAGGTCGCGGCTATTCAAATAGTATAACATACCGTAACCAAAGAGAAGGAAATCTGTTGTTGCGACTATGGTAATGAGTCTCTGGAGACCCTTACCAGTCTTGCCCCAGTAGGTTGGCACACCATCATCATTGTCGACGTGAACCATAGTGACGGATAGTTAGGAGAACAGCTCCTCTCTATTTTCGATATGGTGATTTGATCTGTCCCTCACCTCAAGGAGCGGGAGATTTACATTCTTTTTAAGTGCAAGCAGTAACACAGATGTCTCAGCACATCTGGAGTCGACGTGGATCTCCTAAGTTGTAGGTCATCCACAGACCCAATGTTTTCATGTCACAGTACACGGAGTCGGTGGAACCGAGTGAGGAGAACAAAACCAAGCTCGGTTGGGGAATGACTCGAAACTTGGCAGTGGAATTTGGAGTAAGTGAGGAGAAATTTGGTCCCTGAGAGATCATTGATAACTTTAGATAAACGCATGAATAGCCTCAACCAACCAGGCCAGCCAATACCTGAAGAGATTTTTGACACTTGACAGGGGATCAGCGTCGATAACGTCACTAACAGAAAGAAAGAAGAGAGATAAAAAATCTACAAAAAGTCCCGCATGACGTAAAGAACCGTGCAAAGTCGCCAGGGTCTGACTTAGTCAGTGTTATACAGATGCGGCGATTATTAGCTATCAGTGGCCAGGAACAGATTGCAGATCACCTCCACATCAGACGAGATAAGGCCAATAAGAGATTTATCTGTAGTTTCGTCATTGGACAAATACCGTATTTTATTCCCGTAAAGTTAAAAAGTCTTGAAATCCTCACCAATTCAACAAATTATTGGGCAAAGAAATTTGAAGCTGGTGGCAATGACATCAACGCTTCACGGCAAAGGTGAAGCTCGGAACTAGTCCGCCACCAAAAAGAATAAACGGGTCTTCAGGTAAGGCTTCAGTGGACTCCTCGGTCGAACCGGCCCGTTTATTCTCTAATGACGTGAGTTGGAGATGACTGAAAATTTTTAAATTGGGTAATGACGTCTATCTCGACTTTTACAGGTGAAGCGGTCTAACACCTGCTGAGGACAACAACCGAGTTTAAACGAGCTGACTCACTAATAAGCATGGTGTTGATGCTGCGTAGTATGATACATGTTGAAGTATAGCAAAATACGTAAACAAACATTAGCCAAGAGTGCCCAAGTGTGCCCAAGACTGCCCAAGAGTCTCCAAGAGCCTCCAAGAATGCTTAAACATTCCCTCACACGCCTACACCGGAAAATACAGTACGTGGAGTGTGGATGAGGCTCTTGTTGCGTGCTACCTACTTCTATGTTGACTTGAAACTGGAGTTGACAGACCCTCACGACCCTTGGTCACAACTCACGTTGCCCAGGGGGAAAGGGAAAAAAATCGGGACTTTCCTCACTTACTGTGTGGTTCCGAACCTCTTGGTCCTCTCTTTTCCCCGGGGGGATTGCGCAAATCCCCGGAAGATGTGCCAATTGTAATTTCGACTACCAGCAATCAACTCTGGGCAAGCAAAGTCGTGATACGGCTTGTGACCACGAAGATCACAGCCAAGACCCTGAAACGAAAAAGCACATGTAACATATCATAATAGACCGACTTAGGTGGTATATGAGACCTTTTTATGCATTCGAGCCTTGATCCTCGTTATTAATGCCCCCACTGCTATTCCTTTTGCTCAAAGCGCTGACCCATATCACCTTATTTTAAAGCGGGTTAACGTTTTATTCCACACCTCCAACGTGTCAGTTAAAGCAGACGATCCATTAAATCTAAGTAAGAACCACTACCTAATCTTGCGTCCTAAAATCAACCCTCCTTATCCTCCTTATCCTCCTCATCTTCCTCATCTTCCTCCTCATCAGACCCTGAGCTAACTTCATCTGACATCCTCCACGTCTGCAACATGTCATCAAAATCGTCCGGGACGTCGTAATCACGGCCGTAAAGCCTATACATCTCGCGCATGGCAGCATCAAGCACACCGATGGGTTCCATTCTAGACAGTAGAGAACCCACCATGTACAAGGCCAGCTCGTTCTTCTGGCCATCAACGCCATCTGCCAGAGACAATATGTAACCGGTTATAAAAGGCAGTTGCCATTCATGCGGCAGATAATCTGGCCCAAATACTTTCTGAATCATAGCTTCGCATGCTCTCTGTATAGTAATCAGGATGAACCAGTTAGTCTGGTGCATCATCAAGTAGGGGAAGGCAAGTTCTCTGATCTTCGAACCCATCGATTCGCCAAGAGATGCCAGCAAGTTGGGCAATGAAACACGAGGGACATCCGTGATAGGGTAGCCAGGAACATGATGGACAATCGCCAAAGCATCCCAATAAAGCTCGGCAAGGATTATGCTGTCCTCTTCAAATTTCTCGAGACCCGTTTTAGATTCTCGGTCACTGTTAGGATTGTAGACCCCGAAATGACCTTCCGGGTAGATAGCGGTATTCCCAAGCCAGGGAATAGCAGTCAAGATCCGGAGCATACAGACGACATTAAAGTAGCTCTTAGAGCCAACATCGTAGTAGCTATCCTCAGACAAGGGGCCTGTCATCCATCCGCTGAAATCCTTCATCTTTCCGTCTCGTTAAGATAGAATGTTCCCAGTCAATGCTTGACATATGGCTAAGGGGCCACTGTGTTCCTTGAACACGGGCAGCATGTCTTCTATGATGTTTGCCGCAAATTCGAGTCCCGTATTGGTCACTACGGCCATCACTCCTGGGTCATGTATTTCGCCATCCTCGCTCTCAATGTCTGCCCAAAGGCTGGCAATGAATTTCCTAATTTCTGCTAGATCCTTCAACATCATAGCGTAAGCAACCAGCGCTTCCTCAAATGATTGCACTGGGTCGGCCTCGTAGACAGACGTGTCTTGCTCCGTCTTCTGGGGTCATTGAATGTCCGGTGCATTAACGAAGTCTTCGGACGGTTCATAGACCTTGAGAGCATCAAATTTATTGGCCAAGACGTCCACTGGTGTAGATGAGCTGGAATCCCCGGAAGCAGTTGCAGGCATGAATGGCTCAAGCACCTCGCGAACCTTTACAAGAATGCCAACAAAGTAAGAGTGTCTTTCATCGGATTTTGTATCAGGCTTGACTTCATGGAGAGCCAGCTCATTGCTGAAGCTTGATCTGACCAAGATGACCCGGCTAAGGGTTTTGAAGAATGCTTCTGGAACCGACACAGCACATTTCTGAGAGGCAGATCGGCAGGATAACCGCATTCCTTGGCTGTAGACGCGAGCCATGATGCAATTGAGTTCGTATCCTTTTTGTACTCTTGGTACACGCTGGTCAGGGGTTGTGACAGCATTGCAGTCAAGGTGAGAGCTCTCAGTGATGCGTTATGCTTGCTCTTGGTTCTCGCTATACGGCAAAGAGGGGGGATATGAGCCAGTAGCGGGCACTTAAACGAATGTACAGGATAGTATAAAAAGCAATAGTCAGGCTACTCGGAGTAATAAAATTCCGTATAGGGGTAATCTTATATCTAATGCTCCCCCTCGAGCTACCAAAAGCTGGAAAACTTGTTCTATACATTCTTACAAACATTTATGGTTAAATTGACTTGAAAAGTAAGCTGTAGCTTTGTAACATGGTATAAAAGCAGATTAGGTGTCCCAGCCACGTGCCAAACACTATGACCAGCTGCAATTCTTGCACATTCGTTTCCCCCTTGAACAATCAAGGCCCAGCTGCCACGTCTACCCTCATCGTGTAGCTGATACTTTCGCCTGGAGATTTTGCCCTCATCGACGTCTGATGAGCATTGATATCCTCTGGGGAATAATCTCGCCTAGACCTAAACGACACGCGCGCAGCCGAGTCCCTGGTTGCTGCGTCTGATATCGAATAATTGCATCGTCATCGCGTTCAAAGGTTTTAACTGATTCTCAACGGTGCTCATCTACACTCATATCAGGCTCTTGACCCCATATGCGGTTAAAGACGGCGTAGTGCTAAGGTCCTTCCTCCAAGACTAATTGCCCACGTTTGAAGAATTGTAGCCCAATTCTCATACAATTGCCATTCTATCTTGTAGCTGTGCATGCACGTGCTGCAGAAAGATTCTTCACGTTCCTTTATTAACCAGCTACATCTGGTTAAGGTGGAAATAATGTCGTGGATATTAAGATGTGGTCGACACAAGCTCTAGGCCGTAGATATTCTCCGTCTTTGCATTTTACCACATGAACCCAAAAGCCTTTTAGACTTGGCAATTGTAGCAAGCATATCTTCAACCGTTCATGCTGGATTACTTTCCAAGTGGCTTAACTTAGTAACTAAAAATAGCTTTAAATAGGCCCAGTCTCAGCTAATGCACATGTCAATCCCTCGGCCCAAGGAAATGGACAGAAACCGGTCGCTTCCACTTTAGCCATGTTTCAAGCACTAGGAGACTAGGCCTTCTGGGTTGTGCTCCGGAGTGAACATGCCATCTTTGCTAAGCTTTTTATATCCTCTGGAGTGGTCAAAATAAATTGAAGGCTTTGTCTGAAGAGAGTGTACCTCATATCTGTTTTAGCAATACAGCCCTGAAGGTAACAAAGCAGTCTTTATACTTTTATTGGATTAGATATGTACATGACATATGTGTGCTAGATCATTGGCTTGAACAGAAAATAAAGGGATAAACCCTTATCCTATCGGCCCGCAGGCCGCCCACCTCGGCAGGCCAAGACCTCATCAAGGCCAATAATTCGGCCAGCCAGGGTGGAGGCATAGATCCAAGGCCTTGTAATTTCGATCTTTACCGGAAGCTGATGCATAAGGCTTGATGGTTCGTCTTAGCCTATACCGTTGTTTTGCGGGGTTGGTGGCTAGAGTCGAGATATGACCTGTCAAGGCTGTCAGGAGAAGACTGTGCCACTGTTCTTGTCGGTCAGCCATCAGATTCAAGATATTGCACAACTTAAAACTTGTTACTCCTCTCGAAAGAACCCAATGCATATCAAAGAGCTGTGGCGTTGTGGCCGTCCATATGACTTGTTGGACGACATACGGGGCTATTGACAGATGATGAGTAAAGCACTAGGACCCAGGAAACAGTCACGATGCGGTAAAAAGAAGTGATTTATGAAGTATTCCTTCACAGCCCAGTATCGTCTTAACTACTGCCATGTCAACTTCACTAATCAGGGCAAATTGAGGGGCGAATAGCTTGGCCGGCATTTACAGACTTGCCATGCTTAAGTCGCAGCTCTCGAGGAGCAAATAAAGGCGTGAAATGACATTTTATGCCATTCATAAAGCCGAGGCTGACTTTGCCTCGTGTTATATCCTTCTCAATGCCTGAATCTCTCAACATCTGACGAGTCAATCTGCTGGCTGAGATTACAGAACTTTAGCTAGCCGAGGGCCAAACTCCGGGCAATGTCAAGAGACTGTATAATGCATTATCATTCGCAGGCTTACCCGAGTTGAAACAACATGAAACTTGATAGCATGTTTTAGAAGCAATCTCTAGGATCCACCGTAAATGATCGAGTAGGAGTGACGGTCAGCCAGTGAATGACCGAAAAGTGGCAACAAAGGCACAGACCTAATCTGACAGGCACTTGCATGAGCTAAGATATTACCAAGCAGACCAGATGCGTCAAGTTTCAAGTCTCGTATTCTGACGACTTAGAACTTCTTTGCTTCTTGCTGACTGTAAGCATTAGCACTTGAGCCTCGATCTTGTAACAGATGTGAACCGAGGTTTGTAACGAGACGGATCAAGTCTGTATAAATATGGCTTCTATCACCGTCTAAACCTGATATTCTTTTCTACAATCAGCCAAGTTCATTCGTTTCTTCAGAGCTAGTCTCTTTACTCAATCTTTTGTTTCCACATTCATTATCTTCAGTGTCTCCACCATCGCCACCACTTCACTCCCTTCACTCGACCTATCATCTGCCAGTCATGAAGACCACTTACATCTCTGTTATCTTGGGGCTGGTATCATCTGCCTACACCCACTACACCTTTGACCAGCTCGTCGTCAACGATGCTCTCGTGGGCTCCGCCAACACCTACATCCGCAAGCATCAGAATGGCTACATGCCCACCAAGTTCAAGAACGTTCCTGGGGGTTCCATCACCCCCCTTGACGAGGACTTCACCTGCAACAAGGGCGCTGTCCCTACTTCGGATACCTATACCGTCAAGGCTGGTGATAAGGTCGGTCTGAAGCAGGCGTTCGGTGGTACCGGGATGCAGCACCCTGGGCCCGTTCAAGTCTACATCAGCCCTTCCAATGATGCCACCACTGACAATGGCTCTAGAAGCTAATACAAGATCCATCAGGCTCTGGTCTGCACTGCTGGAAACGCCGGATCGCTCCGCTCGACTGCTTGGTGCAGCTGGGATGAGGACCAGGTCTGGTTCACCGTACCTTCGACTATTCCCAACGGCCAGTACCTTGTCCGCGGCGAGCACATTGCTCTTCACGGTGCCCATGGAGGTGAGGCTGAGTTCTACTACGCCTGCGCTCAGGTCGAGGTCACTGGCAACAGCGCTACGAGCATCCCAGGCGAGGCCGTCAAGATCCCTGGGGTCTATCAGCAAGCGGATGAAGCTGTCAATTTCAGTCTCTGGGGATCTTCCACCTCGTACGACCTCATCCCTGGTCCTCCTGTGATTCCTGGTGGCACAATCCGAGGTAGCGCGGATGGATCTTCTGGGGATGTCACCGAAACTGTTGCTGACGGCACTGGCTCTGGCTCTGCCCCCAGTGCTGCGCCTACTTCCACTCATGTCGCTATTGCTCCCGAAGATGCTGAGCCTGAGCCTGAGTTTGCTTCAGCAGATCCCTCGGATGGCTCCAACAGTGGATGCCATTCTAGCTTCCACGCTCGACGCATTAACTCTCGAAAGGCGTAAGGGGAGATGACCTTTGCCAATTACGAAGTTCTCTGTCAAAGGTTGATATGTTGCACGCAGGATCGTGGTGACTAGCAGCTGTGGGGTGTTGTCCCTGGTAAACGGCATTCTTTTCAAATTCTTTCGATTAGTATAGCTCACTTCCATATCAAAAAAATACTTTTCCTGGCTGAAGATTCTGTTCCAAATACCGCTGTTTACAGTCTATTATATGCGAGCTCGTAGTGGACGTAGAGGATGATTTGATCACTATTAGCAAAGATGGCATTGGGCTGGCCAGGCCGCAATTTTTACTTTGCAGTACCAAGCCAGTTTATGATTTATGCAGCTATTATGGTCTTTATATGCGCTTGTTTGAGAGATGAATACTTATGTGCTTTAATAATCATTTCCTAATCGCAAAGTCACCATCAAGATGATGGGTAAAAAAAGGAGCCGGCAGCTCCACAAATTGAGGTACTGACGCGTTGTGGTCGTGTAGCCCCTTGCCCACACAGCTATCCCAAGTACGTACTCTGTTCCGGGTAGGGTGAAATATTGCAGAACACTCCTAGAAATGGAACAGCAGGGTATAATTATAAGAAACAATGATTAGTCGAAAAGCTAACCAATCACTGAAATGCACCCAGTGTTCTATTTCTTGGAGTGTTCCATTTTACACTGAATGAAACGCGATGGGGAATTAAAGTGTGCACGAGATAGTGAGGGAGTGCTTGGAGGAGTCACAGCAAGTATGTACGGAAGCGCACAACACCACTTGTCTCTTAGACTCTGTACGCGCTCGGTAGTCTGACCACGGGCTTTGCCGCTTTCCTCATGAGCAATAGTGCGACTCGGCTTGCTCCTGGGGCCTGCAGATGTGGTACCAGACAAGGAGAAAATACCGTCAGTGCCAACCATACGACTTGTCCACCATCTTCATTGTGAGTGACACTTGGAAATTTGGCCGCGATTACTGAATATACAGAGCCAGTAACTGCTTTAATAATTCTGCAGCAGACCATATAGTCACGGGGACTTTAATAAACTGACAAAGGATAAGGCACCACCAATGCCGTCAGATCGCAACACGGATAGTATTAAGCGGAGAATTAAACTTTCTACTGCCCATTAGTGCTATTTTATCTGCTTTTAATAGACCTATCAATGCTGATAAAGGCCAATAAAGTAAGAAATGGCATATTTCGGACTTGTCGTGATGTCTAAATTGTTCCTATCAGAATATGTTATAATTTATTATTTTGAATTGTCTTGTTCAACGATCATTGCCATTTAGCCGTGTAAAAAGAAAACCACAGGCTCACCAGGTGCCGAAATAATCTCAGCCCCGCTGAGCTGGTGCCGAGGAGCACAGAGGCTTTTCCTTATCCTCATCCAGTCATGGAGGCTCAATTCAAGCACTTTTGTCTATCCAATGTACTATCTTTATACGGCATTAAGGCGATGACATAAATCAAAGATCGGATTGCAACTATTTACCCTGGTCGTGGCCCCACAAGTCATACGACTAGGTCGTTGATTGCCTGAAGGGGACAAGTGAACAAGAACTCACGAGCCGTGATTGGGGGACAAAGATGTATTTCGGCTCTTGATCCGAATAGAGAAGCTCGCCAAGAATCCCAGTGGCCTTTTGTAAAGAACGCTGGTGCAATGCCGAGTTATCCAGAACCGCGTGTATACGACTGATAATGGCCGCTGCTATGTTGATTATCCCAAGGGTCTTTTGTTAGCGACTTTCATTTTGGTGCCGAGTTATCCAGCTTCATGTAGTAAAGATATGTAGACATTGATTGCTTGGTGCTCTACCTCTCTATATAACTCCTTCATTTGTCCGTCCTTCTGCTTCAGTCTCTCGTTGTATTTAGCTCATCCAGTTATACCATCTAGTCTTAATCTTCTTTCTGGAGGTGAGCTCCATCCGCCATGTATATCTCCCTATCTCAAGGCCTCGGCCTCATCGCCGCCTTATCGGCTCTGCCCCCAGCATATAGCAAGTCCTTCTCGCACCACTCTCAAGTACCCAAAGGCTGGCATGTCGACAAGCAAGCCCCTGTCGCCTCTGGCAAGCAGCAAGTCTTCAGTCTTGCACTGACCTTGCAAAACGTCGACCAGCTCGAGTCCAAGCTGCTTGATCTGGCCAGCCCTGATAGCAAGAACTACGGCCAGTGGTTGTCGCACGAGCAAGTGACAGAAACTTTCTCTCCATCAAAAGAGGCTGTCTCCAGCGCCACCAAGTGGCTTGAAGCCAACGGTGTCACGAACTACAAGATCAATGGCGCTTTCGTTGATTTCGCCGTCGACATTCCCGGGGCCAATAAGCTGCTGGGGAGTGACTACAAGTTCTACAACAAAAACGGCCAGACTAAGCTGCGAACACTGTCTTACTCTATTCCCAATGACTTGGCCAAGCACATCCAGTATGTCGACCCAAGCACTAACTTTGGTGGCACCGTGGCTCTCAAACCTGTCCCTCGTGCATCGCGAACTACTGTGACCGAGCGCAGTGATGCAGCTACAAAGAGCTCCATCGACGCTTCGTGCCAGACAAGCATAACCCCTTCCTGCTTGAAGCAACTGTACAACATTGGAGACTACAAGCCCGATGCCAAGTCTGGTAGCACTATTGGCTTCGCTAGTTTTCTCAACCAGTCTGCCCTCTACTCGGACGTCTTTCAGTTCGAGGAAAAGTTCGGTATCCCCAAGCAGAACTTCACGGTTATCAACGTCAACAACGGCCCCAACGACCAGAACCCCGCCACTGCCCAATATGGTGAGGCTGATCTAGACGCTGAGAACATCGTGGGAATTGCTCACCCTCTTCCTTTTGTTGAGTATATCACTGGTGGTTCACCGTAAGTCTAGTGAGGCCACACGAAGTTTAACCTGTTAACTAACATGGACCAGGCCTTTTGTTCCCAACATCGACCAACCTACTGCTGCTGACAACCAGAACGAGCCCTACTTGCCGTATTTCCGTTATCTTCTGGCCCAGAAAGATATCCCAGCTGTTATTTCTACCTCGTATGGTGACCAAGAAGACGTATGACTCCGAGATATCGTTCAAATTTCTGTATCTAACCCCTTCACAGACGGTCCCGGAAGAATATGCCAAGCTCACTTGCAACCTCATTGGCCTGTTGGGCCTCCGAGGTATCTCCGTCATCTTCTCCTCTGGTGACGAGGGAGTGGGTGCTGGATGCTTGGGCCCTGACTATAAGACTGTCGAGTTCAACGCCATTTTCCCCGCTACCTGCCCTTACGTGACTTCAGTCGGCGGTACCGTCGATGTCACTCCCGAGATTGCTTGGGAAGGGTCATCTGGAGGATTCAGCAAATACTTCTCCCGACCTAATTATCAGAACCAGGCCGTCAACAAGTATCTGAAGACTGTTTCTGCCGCGACCAAGAAGTATTACGCTCCTTACACAAACTGGAACGGCCGAGGTTTCCCTGATATTGCTGGTCACAGCGTCTCCCCCAACTACGAAGTCATTTATGCTGGAAAGAAGGACGACAGCGGAGGCACCAGTGCTGCAGCTCCAGTCTGGGCAGCTATCGTAGGTCTGTTGAACGATGCTAGGTACAGGGCTGGCAAGCCAAGCCTGGGCTTTTTGAATCCTCTGATTTACAAGCACGGATCAAAGGTCTTGACTGATATTACTGATGGATACGCCATTGGGTGCAACGGAAAAAACACACAAACTGGTGATGCAGAGCCCACCGGCTCTGGTATTGTCCCTGGTGCTCGATGGAACGCTACTGCTGGATGGGATCCCGTGACAGGATATGGCACTCCCAACTTTGCCAAGTTGAAAGATCTGGTTTTAAGCCTTTGAGTATGAGAGCGTTCTTTCAGACGATATAATAGTTAGGGATATTTGAAATTGTTTACTGATAAAATATCAGCCGCAAGTGTGCAAGACTAGACGTATCTCCATTAACAGGAACAGTAGACATGAACACGGTCTCAGAGTCAAGGCGTTCTAGCCAGCAAAGAGGCCTCGAGCGTAAAATATCTCGGCAGTACATATACTATACTATACTAACGTATTTCCCTACCACCCCGTACACCCCTAGACCCCGCACACCTCAACACCATCGACGCATCATTACAATAAACCACTTTACTCTCTTCTATAAAATTTAAATTAAATCCTTTTTTTTTTCTATTAGTAGAAATAAATTTATAAGTATTAGATTATAAATATAGAATATAATTAATAATAAAGGACTAAAAATTAATAGGTTTATAAGCTTTAATATAAAAATATTTAATTAAACTGTTAACTTTAAAAGATTAATATATTGGCAGTTAAGATATTAAAATAATATATTAGAAAGACCTATTATTAATAGTTATATAAGAGGATAACCTTATTAACTATATTATTAAAAGAGAGTAAACTTTTTAGTCTTTAATAAGGTAGAAAATATATAACTTTATATAAGCCTTATCTACCGTTAATAGGGGTATCTTATATATCAGTAAGAACTAAGTTAATGTGAAAGCTTCCGGAAGGTAAAAAGCTAACTAATAGAC
>JABFFF010000398.1:0-15284 GCA_013623665.1 Fusarium sublunatum | reverse complement strand
TTATTTAGTTGAGAATCAATTGATCAGATAGTTAGATATAAGGTTGAGGGATTTTTAATCGGCATGCTTGTCTGATCGGCATGCTTATCGTGTACGTTATAACAATTTGTAATAATGCTGACTGTTGGTACTTCTATTATACGCCAATTTAGGTGTGGGTGGAATATACCGATCGTCGCGACCATTTTGATTGGCCCCTGACCCCGGTCGTAACCCCTCTGATGCCTTGTGCCGCTTAAAGAGATAGGATCACAGCAAACGCTTCTTAATGGGGCTGGCAAGCCTACGACCCGCGAATCAGAAGACGCGCCTTGTTGATGACATGATCTCCACTGTAATCTGGTTGATTAGGGCCGTGATCAGAGCCTCATATGCTTAGCATCACCTATACACATGACTGCAACTAAGTTGATGCTTCTGCATATCACACTACTTTAAAGAAAATCACTAACGACAGACTGCTTTATAACATGTCGTTACTAGCAAACGACCCCGGCGAACTCTCCCTGAGCAAGCTCTTGTCGACTCTCACCACGACCCTCCATCAGACGACCTACGTCTTTGCCACATTTGACAATGCATCAAATTTATTGCCTTTTTCCGAAATCCAGATGCTCTTTAAAGAGTCAGAAGGAATCACCATAATCACCAGCAAAGAATATGCAGAGTCTAACAACATCAACTACTTCTTTCCCTGCAAGATGATCACCCTCAACGTCACGTCGAGCTTGGAAGCGGTTGGATTTATGGCTGTGATCGCCACGAAGCTGGCAGAGAAGGGCATAGGGTGCAATCCTGTTAGTGGATTCTATCATGATCATATTTTTGTGCCGCTTGGTCGGGAGCATGAAGCGATGGAAACGCTGGCGGTTTTAGCGGGAGAAAAAATGGAAGAGGCGAGCAAGGCTTAGATAAAAACAGCAGATTTTTAAGAGCCTTATCACAGGAGGAAGGCTACCTCAGAGACCTTGCCATAACAGCATGTGAGGCTTTGAGTGAACTGGAATTAAAAGAGATAAAGCTTACAAGAAGCCACGTCCATATCTGGTTACCGAGTGGCCTGTTTAAGAGGCCCATGAGGGTTTCAACAAGACTAAACACATCTTCCCAGCTACATTATCAGTATAGCCGTCCCTTCTACCCAATAAGGTTAACATCCCCCGAAGCTTCAGGTCTCTTGTCAGAAGAAGCCTTGGACTCTTCCTTCCTCTGACTGTCACCCAGAGCAACACGTCTCCTAGCATCGATATAGATCATGTACTCCTCGTACGTATGCGGCAAAACCTTGAGATCCTTGGGCACAGAGAAGGTGTAGTTGAACTGCCCCGTCGGCTTTGCAACACCGTGCTCCACGTCCCTGACCTTACTGTCTACTCGAATGTGCACTCGCGTCATTGGTTTATCAGCGTCTGGGGATTTAGGCTCGGTGCCGTCTTCTTCAAGCAAGGGAGGATCGGTGTATGCCACTCTTGCTGTCAGGTACAAGACACTTCCGACGGGAACGGGGTTGCGAAACGTGCAGGGATCAGCGCTTATGAAGGTTGGTCGGGCATGGGCAAAACTGGCTGCGCAGCAGAATGCAAGCTCAAACGTCTGCTTCAGATGGAAGCCTCCGAAGATCATGGTCTGATGACGATTGCGGTACTGAGGCTGCATGATTGCAGCTGTTGACAGCTGCGTCTTGGCCATCTCGACGACGTTGTTGGGTTGGCGCAGGTCATTATTTGGGTCGTGATAGGCGAGCTGTCGGAGCCAGATTTGATGGATCAAGGCAGACTCAGCATCGTTGGGTTCAGTTTGCAGAAGCGAGGCCTTGGAATTCTCCTTCTTGGACAATGACTTGGCCTCTCCAGCCTTGAAGATTTTTTCTTCCTCGGGATTAGTGGGTTCAAGCTTGGGAACGTTGACGGGCTTTCTGGTGTTGGGATCTAGCGCTACCATGGTGAAGGTGCAGGTAAGTAGAACATCTTCAGGCTTGCTTGGCTCGCCCTCGGCCCTTGCCTTGGCGACCTTGCATGTGATCTCAACACTGCTTCTGCCAGAGGCGTAGGTGACCTGGCCGCTGTATTCAAGATCGCAGATCTCAGTAAGAGGATGAGCGATTGTGATGCGGTCCAGAGCGGCCGTCACTGTAGTAACGCCAGGGCCGGTGTGTTTGTAGACGATGATACCAGAAAGGGCATCGAGGTCCATGAACAAGGTACCAAGTCTAGTGCATCATATTAGCTTCAAGATACAATTTTAGCCAATTGGTGTCAGTTTACCTTATGTGGCCAGAAGAGTTGACGTATGTATCAGATAGCCAGGGGTCCTTTTTGAGAGGGAGTATGACGCGATGATAGCTGTCGCTCATCTTCTTGGGCGAAAGATCACGTTCCTTTGGCGTTTCATCAGCCTCTAGAGCTGGTTTTCCCTCTTGCTGGCGACGAAATGCCTCTATCCACGGCAAAGGAAGCCTCTTGTCGGCCAAGCCTTGGAATACGCCATCGGTCAGTGACGTAGCTGTAGTGTGGAAATTGTTGCTTCCTAGGTGATGGCTCAGCGGTCGTAGCGCATCTTGTCTGCGCATTGAAGCGACCAGGCTTCTCGCTCCTCTGCTTCTGGACATCATCGTGAGTTGTCGAATTCTTGAGTTGATGATTTGTGACGCAATGGCCGAGGTTTGGTGCTGGTGACGATCCGAAAGAAGCCGATAATTGAGACGCTAATTATTGCCTGAGGCACCACTTTACAGAATTATTTAACATTAAATTGCTATTTTACTAGGAAACATCCTCGACAGTATTCTCGCATGTGATGCAAGATATTTCAATGGTACCTCAGCGTCTATGCTATATGGAGTATCGTCAAAGAGGCGCGTTGACAACATCAGCTTGCACCCGCACATTGCCTCGTCATACTAAATTCCGATCTGAGCTGTTCGAATTGCATTCAATAAGGCTAACCTCTGAACCTAGAGCTGCCCACCAGAAATCCCTTGCTCGTCATATTCTAAAACTCCAGCTTGGACACATGAAACCACTTCTCATCCGACTCAGCGAGGGCCTTGGCAGCTCCTTGAGCATACGGGATGGCGGTAGGACCCAAAACAATTCTCAGCGGCGGATCCTCAACTTTGGAAAGATGAATAATAGCCCTCGCAATCTCCGAAGCTTCAGACCAAGTATGGGCAGTCCCCTCTACCACCTTGACCATCTCGCCAACAGTCTGTTGGTAAGGCTCACTAATCTTAGTGTCCTGGGTAGCAATATCGGCCCAATCTGTCTTTATGCCTCCAGGCTCAGCGACAATGACTTTGATTCCAAACGGGGCGACCTCCTGCGATAGAGCCGTCGAAAAACCCCCGACCGCCCATTTGGCGCCCTGATACGCTGCAGCTCCAGGTGTTCCGACTCGGCCACCAACAGAAGAGACTTGGATGATATGGCCGGATTTCTGACGGCGCAGGATGGGAAGAACAGCTTTTGTGACATTGACCACGCCAAAGAAGTTCACATCGACCTGTTCACGGAAGGAAACAGGATCTGCTTCTTCGATTGCTGCCATGTCCGCGTAGCCTGCGTTGTTGACTACCACGTCGATTCGGCCAAACATGTCTGCGGCTTGCTTCACAGCATTGTCAACTTGGGCTATGTTTGTTACGTCAAGCGCAACCGCGAGAATCTTGTCTGGCCCGTATTTGGCGACGAGGTCATCAAGTTGTGAGGGCTTCCGAGCTGTTGCAACAACCGCATCGCCAGATGCAAGAACTTGCTCGACCAAAGTGCGACCCAATCCTCTAGAGGAACCGGTAACGAACCAAACTCTGGCCATGTTTTTAAGTGGGGAGAATGTAAGGAGTTAATTTAAAGATAGGACGAGTCTGGAGGATAATGGTAGTGATTGGTATTCGTGGAGATGAGAAGAAGATTATTTATATCCTTATACTTTACATACTTCCATTGATCCGCCTCCACTTTCCAACTAGCTCAAGTAGGTAACAAAACTCTAGTAAAGAGGTTGACATGAGCCCATGAGATTCAATACCGTAACCTCCGGGGCTAGCTAATTGAGGGTCCTTGTCATGATATGCACGGGGCCGGGGTCTGCATTTTATCTCCGAGCCCCTGCATGCAGAGTTTGGCTTGACAAGTCAAGTCGCCCATTAAATCTCCGCAGCATGGAAACGGACATAGGCCATTCGGAACTTGTCATCTGATGACAATACTTTTGCATGTGACAAAGAGACAGAGTTGTATGATATAATCGGGGGAGCTCACGTGCTTCATATCTGAAAGCACAATATTATATGTACTCCCGAAATCCAACACTCTTAGCGCAAGTCTGAAGTCATTTCCGTTATTTCCAGCCAATGAACAGCTATTAGTTCGTCAACCAGTCGGGTAGTGCGCTAAGAGTGAGTGTTGCATTTCGTGAGTGTATACGGTAGTTACAGTTTCGCAGGAATGGATTATGAAGAATCCTTTTATTAAAACGTAGTTAGATGATTGAAGCCTCTCAGGTCAACAGCGAGATAGAATTGAGACTATGGTTAACAACGCATTGGCACTGGTCCAATATAACCCAGCGTGTCAGTCTCCTGGTCAAAAGCTAGGCTTTCTTGGACGAGAAGCATAACATGACCCAAGTAGACGCTTCTATCGAGTAACATGTATCCCAGGTTTTACGAGCTGCCTTTTAATTATTCAGTTTTCCGTACACTTCGAGTTAGAGTATCACCTAGAAACCAAGTCCCACACATTTGGGCGATGTCAATCTTTCTGAAAGTCAGCTCCTGGAGACGTCACAAAGCGTGCAAAGAGATAGGATCTGAGCAGATGGCAAAACTACAAAAATGAAAAAAAAAAATACGTGCGTCATCCGGAATTCGAATCCGAGCCTCAACTTTTCTCAGTGGAAGAGTTGAATCCTAACCCCTAGACCAATGACGCTAGCGAGATTGTACTTGAATGAGGGATTTGCGTCCCTCATGCCCATCATATTCGTAACTAGCGGTCAAGGTACTTTTATCTCTTTGGCGAGATGCTCAGGCTAAAACTGATTGCAGGGGTTGCGGAACTTGAAGGCGTTTTACGAAGTGATCGCCTCAGCATCCGTTGTGCACATGTCCCTGACTAGAAAAACGATAATCATTACACCAGTTGGACACAAGAACTCAGTGGTGCCGACAACAGCTGGAATTACGCAAGAGTATGACATGCGTTCCAGGCCCGGTTGCCCAGGCTGACGAGGAAACCATCTTATTCGTCTGTTTCTCCATGTCTTGGAATTTACCGTTGAGTTTGCCAAACCCAACCGAAATAAGGGAGCAACTTCAACATGGCACGCGACATCGACCATAGTTGAAGATACCTTCTTAAATAAGCAATCGACATATTCGGATTAGCACATCTGGTGAGTCTCGGGGATTTGGAACTATTCTATGGTTATAAGGACCCGCGGTTATAGGGCTGCGATAAATTCAGGTGTTACATATTGTCGGCAAACATCCGAAAGAAGTTACACGTGTTTCACAGCTTTTTCTTGTGCACATACCAGCTAAGTAACCAGCCCTCGTCTATTTGGCACAATACTTTGCCGTTGGCCGAGTGGTGCTTACCAGCGAGAATGTATTTCCCTTGGCAACGCGGTGCCAATTGCTTGGGACATGCATGACCCCTTGTTTCGCCGGTATTATAAGTCAACGTCTCACCCTGTCGATTGCAGATCGCTAGCTGGTATGGCTAACTTCCAGAACTCGTTCTAGCAGCTCTTTATGGAAGCATTTCGTGCAAACAGTCTTTGATTCCTCGCTCATTCAGTCCAGGGCCGAGCTATCAGCGACGGCGAGAATGATTGCACCAGGAAGCCCACATCATCGCACTCGCGGACAGAAGAATCGTGGACGAATCTTTCTTGTCGCTATGGTGCTGCTTTTTCTCGTCTTCAACTGTCGAAATCTGGTGCGTTTACAGCAGAAGAATGACCACAAATCCGCTAACTTGACTTGACAAGCAGGATATTAGGAATACTTCTCATCCTTCACATTTATCAGGCTCTTCTCATAAGATATCCCGACTTCACTATCTCATACCAGCAAACGTTGCGAATCGCCAAGTCTGCGCCGTCGTTGCTTCGGCCCTCGTTAACCGATATTCGATACCGACGATTCTGGGCTACAAGGGCGAGGCGTTTTTGGACGCGCAAAAGGGCTCACATTGCGAAGCTACGCACCATCAAGTACTATCTACACAGCTCAGGGGGGGCTGCGGACGACCTGGTTATAAACGTCGATGGATTCGATGTCATGGCACAACTTCCCGCTGAAGTCATGATCCAGCGCTACTTTAATATCATCGCCGAGGCGGATCAGAAACTCGCTGACCAACGTGGAATCACTATCAATGAACTTCATCGAACTGGAGTGCGTCAGACTCTCTTATGGGGGACTGATAAGGGGTGTTTTCCAGAAAGTATAACAGATCCAAGATGCTGGCTTGTTCCCTTCTCGACACAACCTCGCTCCAAATGGGGACCTAAGACAAATAACAGAGAGCTTGAATATAGTGACTCTCGCTTTCTTAACTCGGGTACTGTCATGGGTCCTTTGGGTGACCTTCGCATTTTTATCGACGCCGCGCTTTCGCTGATCGAAGATAACTGGGACCACGAATATATCTTCCGGGACTCGGACCAGTACTACATATCAACACTGTATGCACGCCAAGAGTACCATAGAATGCTCGACCTCAATGAGGGCGAATTTCCTGAAGAAGTTGGAGGTCGAAGTCTACCCAAGCCCAAGGATGGCAAAAGCGATGTGACAGAGTATCACATCGCAGTTGACTTTGACTATGCTTTTACTCGGACAGAATGCCACAATTATAGGTTCATTCCCAAAAGTACCATATTGATATCTTTCAGCTAACCAAGACCAGATTTATACATAAACTTCAATACGACAACTTTGATCTGACTGCCACCATGAGGTACGACGCGCTTGAAGAGGGGGCAGCGTTTGAACCATACAATATCCAGATGCCCTCTCTCATATATCAGACGCTCCATATAGTATACGACTCACTGTCAGAAGAAGACCGACCTCCAATGACTGGACGCAATTGGATCCGCAGTCTAAGGCTCGGCACAAATATTGGCACACGAATCATTTATGCTTTCTATCACAACACATGCGACAAGGCTGGCTTTGTCGATACCTTTCATGATGCGTGGTTCTATCCTCTTATTAGACCTCTGCTTCGAGTTGCCGTCAAAGCAGTACAACACCACAAGTCCATTGGCCCTGCACCTATCGACGGACGCTTGTGGATGCCTGCAAGGCAGTACCCCCTGGATTCGTATCTCCAAGATGAGTACGGAGGTGTTTACACAGATGCTCCTGATGAAGAATTCATTCCTTTGCAAAGATTCTGCAGTGAGGACATTGAATCTGTTATTGGGAAGGATAGTGACTATCCCTTGAGTAGACTTTGACCTAGTCTCCCAGCATTGTATATATGAAATGTCTGAAACATTCATCTGTTTAAGCTTTTTGGGGGTCTCATCTTCACTGCCGGGGAGCTGGTTGGCCTCTTGCTTCGATAGTCTCTTCCATAGATGATCTGAGCGTCTTTGTGTTGGCAACGTCTTTTTTATTATGCATGTGATATGTCTACAAATAGGGGATCATCCAAAAATAACTAGACTTGGCTTGGCGCCGTTTTTACTGAATGTTGCGTTCATACATTGATAATAAATACTCCGATCTGACGTCAATCACTCTGTCGATATCTGACAAGGGCAATTGATCACGCGACAGAAGTAGCGTACTATTCTCAAAACTTGACGATATTACCTTGATTAAAACAACACCCCTAAGAGGAAAACTCTTAAAGCCTTGCTTCTTGTCTGTCCAGCATGTGGTCTTATGTTCAACGCCGTCAAATCGCCAAGCAAGTGCAGCTGGATCATAGCAACGGTCCAGCTTCCATCGAGCATGGTGGACCACCACACGATCAGAAGCAGCCACACTCGTCACCTATAAACAGTCAACTTTCCAAGGATGAGATCCAGCAAGAGGGTTCCAATCATGGACATATCCAAGTCCAAAGCACTAGCGACAACGACCCTCTGAACCCTTTAAACTGGCCACGTTCAACAAGAGCCAAGAATATCTTCATCATCTGTTTTCTCGTCTTCACGCAATGTTGGGCCGGCGCGGCAGAGTCCATGGGCAATTCCTCAGCAAGCCAAGAGCTGCACGTTAGCCAAGTTGCCGAGAACCTCTCGACGGCTATCTTTCTTTTCGGAGTCGGAACTGGCGCTCTCTTTGCTGGGCCCATCTCCGAAACCGTCGGGAGAAACCCTACATATCTTGTGGCAACGGCCTTCTACCTCTGCTTCGTGCTCGGGTCTGCCTTGACGCCTACGTTTGCCGGGCAGGTCGTGTGTCGATACTTTGTGGGATTGTCAGCTAGCGCTACGCTTACTATCAACGGCGCAAGCGTCAATGATCAGTTTCGCCCTGTCAAGAGAGCTTTGGTATTTCCCATTGTTGCGTGGGCAAATGTTGCAGGTGAGCCCACCCTGATCCGATGATAAGTCCTAAGTCACTGATTAATGTTTCTACAGCTCCTGTTATTGCACCTATCGCAAGTGGCTGGATCGATGCTAATCCCAAGCTTGGGTGGAGATGGTCGGAATGGGTCACACTGATTATCTCAGGTGTGGCCTTCATCGTTGCTCTGTTGTTCCTCCCCGAGACATACTACCCTCTGCTTCTAACTTGGAAAGCAAAGGAGCTTCGACGTATCACCGGTGATAAGAGATACACTTCTGAGCATGAACAGTCGTCATCTTTCTGGAAGAAACTCCGGCAAACACTTCCACTCCCAGCAACGTTCTTCATCAAAGAGCCCGTAATCATTGTTCTTGGACTCTACCTCATCTTACTCTACATTCTACTTTTCAGCTTCTTGTCTGGCTTCGACTACATTTTCAAGGAGACTTACGGATTAACGCCTGGCTATCAAGGATCGTGCTTCGCTGCTATCGCCGCTGGGTCAACTGGCATGGCCCTGTGCGGACCAGGGCTATACGAATGGGCACGGCAACACACTGAACGTGTACGAGGAGCTGCCCTACAACCAGAATTCAGACTCTGGCCCGCCATCGTCACCTCGCCTTTCCTTCCTATTTCCCTATTCTGGCTTGGGTGGACCAACTACGCCAGCATTTCGATCTGGAGTGGTCTTGGAGCGTGCTTTTTGTTCGGCATTGTCTTGACTTCCATCTACGTCAGTAGCTACGAGTACATCACCGATAGTTATGGAGAGCACTCGGCTATTGCGCTTGCGAGCATCACCATGTCGCGATACCTCATTGCCGGTGGTATGGTCATGGCAGCAAGACCTATGTATGAGGGTATTGGAGTTCACTGGACTATGACTCTCTTGGGATGTGTTGCGGCTTTACTCACGCCCGCGCCGATTCTTTTCTGGAAATTTGGCCCTCGACTGAGGGAGAAGAGTCCATATGCAACTACAGATGTTCATAAGCCTTAATATCAATAGTTCTGAACGCCTTAATTCTGGACACTGTCTCTCACATACAGTGAAATATATTGCCCCCTAATCACATAAACTCCAGTTTTGACATGACTATAACACCTCAAACACAACCTCATTTTGTAAAAGCCTCAACCGCCTCGAGAAAGATATCAACCACCTCCTTAGGGCTGCTCAGCATGGCGAAGTGGCCACAGTCAAGCTCCCGCACCGTGATATCAGCTCCTTGCTTCTTAGCGGCCTTGACAAGCATCTTCTGGGCCGGGACTGGCATGGCTCGGTCCTGGAGGGTCATGATGAACCAAATGGGCACGTCTCGCCAACCTTCGTAGGCAACCTCGTATCCGTCGGTGGAAGCCGTAGCTGCCATCTCGGTGTGCTTTGACACCCAGTACTTTGCTTCTTCCTCGGGAAGGTCATGATACAAAAATTCCACGGGGTCGACAGTGATCCATGCGCGATTAGTCTCAAAGTCGACGGTCCACCACGGCAATGGCTTGCCTCCGATTGCGTCCATGAAAGATACACCTTCGTTGATAAAGTTTGTGGAAATCATGACCATGCCAATGATACGGCCTGCGCCTCCATCAACATCGACGTCGTCGCTGTTCTTTTGCGTCAGGCCTTTGATGGCGCTGGCGCCGACCAGGCCGCCGTAGTTGTGCACGACGATAACAACATCGAGGCCCTGAGCTGTCTCTGCCAGTATCGCCTCGCGCACGGCTTTGACGTCGTGTGAGAAGTTGACTGAGGTGCTTATTGATTGGGCAGTCGCATATTTGACAGGGTTGCACCTATAATGTCGATCTACCAAGGCTGAAGCGACTTTATGCCAACATTCGCCTGTCTGCCACGGGGCGGAGATGAAGATGACACTAGGCTTATTGACCATTGCGTTGCTAGTTGATTGGGCGGGTATGTGAAGGCGACGGAAATAGCGAGTTGTGTTGGTATGCGCACGCGCGGGCTCTAAAGGGCTTTTTTGGAGAGAGGAGGACACCTTGAGCAAAGGAAATGAGACACGGCGTAACTGCGTAAGCAGCGGAGTTTGGCTCTGTGCTCGTTTATCGTCCTCAAAGAGGCTTAGTTTATCATCTTCTCATCAGCGGCTGACAGATAACTCATCCCCGGCTCTTGGAACGCGACTTTGTGGCTGATAGTGGAGATGGCCAAGGTCGGAGCTGAAAGTTAGTTTGATATCCTGAGACACGGAATATTTTGAGCCAGGTTTGTTAGCGGTGTAACACTGCTCCTTGTGATATCTCACACACGCTTGTACCTATCATCCCGCCCGTGGCTGCTCAACACCTCAACGCCCGTCCCAGCTGGAGGGTTAACTCTTCCACAACTCTCAAAGCCATCGCTCAGAGCCGAGGATCAGCATCCGTACGAGACAAGCTTTCACTCGCCATGAGCAGCACCAGGACACGGAGACCCCACACCCGGAGCAAGACCGGGTGTCTAACATGTCGGAAGCGGCGTGTGCGGTGCGACGGTGGGCGGCCAACCTGGTGAGTAATATTGTATGCCTGCCAGATTCGAGGCACTACTACGTAGTAGTCAACGGCACAGTACTGACTCGCTGACAGCACTCGGTGTGTCAGCGCGGGACGCGTCTGTGAGTTTGGTGATCCTTGTATCCCACTTCGGGACCGTAAGGGCGTCTTCCTCCCGGGCGAGCAACAACCTTGGAGTATCGAATCTACCAAATCATCGCCAACTTTAGTCGTGGACTCGCCTTTCGCCAAGTCCGTGGAACCTTTTGACTGTTTGGGTTTGGACATGTCCTTTCGATCGAGGGAGCTGCTCCATTACTGTAAGTACCGGCCAAGAATACAAATCAATATATCATACCTAGGCATAGCTGATACCTCCAGTCCACCACAGCCACGATAGCTCTGATCTAGTCTTGAGTAAAGCCACAAGCAATATGTCAGTACTAGCTTCCTTATATAAGACATGGCTAATAGATTAATACTCAGCTTTTCCTCTGTCGCCCAACACCCAGATACCCTACGTGATACCCTGCTTGTAGCGGGCTTGCACTACGCGTGGACAGTGGGCGATCTTCAAACCTATAAGGCTACTTTTCTATTCCACAAAGTATCAACCATACGCATCTTGAACAAATGGCTCCAGGATATACAGCAGCCAGGATTGATGACCTTTATTCGACATGTCTCCGTCCTTTGCTTTATAGAAGTAAGAAGGCCCTTGATGTTGATTTCGTCCAGCCCACCAAGTCTTGCCCGCTCCTGACTTTGAAAGGCCTCGCATGGAAACGTCGGCGATACTGAAGCTCATATCAATGGGCTCATTAATGCCGTCCATCTCTTGAGCCCCCTCGACAGCGGCTTTGGTGTCAGAGAGGGCCTTGAAGAAGAGCTTGCAAATCGATATCTCCTCCTGTAAGTCTCACACTATTTCTATATCAGCTCGTGTACTGACCTCGAAGAACATACTACGCCTATCAAGGCCTCAAAGCAAGAATCTTAGGCAGCGATGCTCTGAAAGACATGTTTCGTCAAAACAACACAGCAGACTTTTCAACCTTTGTGTCGCTGATCCACCACTGGAAGACGCAAAACGTCGGCCATCTTGAAATGCGCCTCAGCGCTATGAAGCTTCTGCCTTTCTTCTTTGCAGTGCTTCCGCCGACGACACGGTTTCACAACATCAACGCTTCGCCCATGATCGAGTGCTTGAAACATGTGACTATCTCCAACCAAACGGCTAAAGAAGATAGATATAAATGCGATCCAAGCTGGGAGTGGATTGAGGGCTCAGAGTCGAGGTTGCTTTGCGCCACTATCAGCTCTCACTTCTCGTCGCTTTTTGGTGATGATGATGCTTGCTCGTCGGGTGAATTGAGTTACAGCCTCTCATGGTCAAGTATGTGCGCGGCCTCGAGTCTTTACATCCACAGCATTCTAGGACTTTGGAATGCAAGCGAACCCATGGAAAGTTGTCTCTTTCGAAGACTTCTCTTAATTCTGAAGCGAGATCTTGACCAACATGATGGGCCGCTGGAAACAAGCGAATCTTCAGATTTCTGGCTCTGGAGAGCCTTTCTGGGAGTTTACAGCATAGCAAAACACCAAGCACGTGTCCATGACCCGGCAATGACGGATCTCAGAGACGAATTTGAGGGGTTTGTTAAGACATGGAAGGATACGACGGGAATTACGCTCTGGAAAGACGCGGAACTACTTCTGGCCTCCATTGCTTGGCCTCAGGGTAAGCTTGAAGAGTTGGCGCCAAGTGTGTGGAGAGGGGTACTCGAGCAGTAACGTTTGCTAGTGGAAGGGCAGAAGTAAACCCGCAACTCAATCAACCAATGACTGTTCAGAAAAGGCTGTTCTGGCAGAGAGGTGGCTGTGACAAGGTGTATCGTCGGCGATATCAATGCCGGGTCTTGTCGATCACAAGATGAACTGCTTACACAGTGAGAATCTCAAGGGCTACAGCCCAGTAAGCATTCAGCATAGTGTACAGCATACGCGAGAATGATGCGGGCGCACAAAGAGTGCCGTGACTTACGCGTCGGCAACACAAGTACCGTCGTATTGTGTGTAACCATCGCGAGACGGTGGTCTCGGCGTGGTTACAAGCAGCAGTCAGAGGACGAGAAATCCCAATTTTATGAGCTGAGAGGCTGTGGCACAGCAATCAAACCACTATGCAAGGAGCTTGTCTTATCATGCCAAGTGATGTGAGGGACCTGGGCAAGGGGGCTAGTGGACGCCAAAACTCTAAGGGGTTGGGTAGGAAAAAGCAAGGGCCAGGAGGTATCACCAGCCTCAGGACCAGGTGCGGGTAGTGCCGTGGGCAATCTATCTACCTTACCGTTAGACGAGTCGGTATATCGAAGATCTGACATGAACTCTCTTTTTCCTGATTTCGGGAGAATGGGAGTTTGAATTGCCCAGTCTGAATGACACGACCGGCGTGTCTGCTCCGCATCCGCGGACCCTGATTCAGGGTCCTGCACAATCTAGGCTATATTGAGTAACGATAGCCAGGGTCTTTTATTGGTTCCTCGTCACGTTCGCGTGAAGCCCTAGCTACATACAGTACTGTACGTTGTACCTACATACCAGCCCAGCGGGGTAATATTAGAGAGCTCGATCCCCATTCTCTCCCTCGACTCTTGAGATCGGATTCCTGAGATTCTACCAGTATCATTGTGTTTTTGACTCCCACAATGAAACAGCCACTCTCAAAAGCGCCAAAACCAGCCTCAGCCCTCGCCCTTGGCAGGCGTCGAAGGCTCCGTCATTACCCATGTCGCGATGATCACCCGGAACAGAGTCTTTTCCCTCCCCGGCGCTGTTCCTTTGCCCGACGCAAGTCCCCGGGCTCAGCTCGCCAACACGTGAGTGTTTTCCCAACGCAATTTAGTTGATCCGTCACCGGTTGTTCTGTGCGCTGCGGTCTCGATGTTGATGTTGGCTGACCAATCTTAGAGTCAACATACCGATCAACCCCTGTATGAGGTTGCTCTGTTCCAGACTGCAGCTATACCAAGCCCTTTAGGCGCTAGACCAGAAGATAGAAGAGACAAGCATCGAGCGTTGAAGCCCACTTCGCGCGCTTCTTCACTCAGATCTCCAGCCACTTCCGCGCGATCAATAATATCAAAGTCTAGGGCCAGCTTGAAAGAACAATATGAAGCGCGCACGTGGCGTAACAAACTGAGGCGTCATTCGGTACGACACAAATGCCTCCCTTGAACGTTCTTATTCTGACATGCAGGTTTAGCAATCGCCCAGATCAGTAGAGCGCAGCCCATGTTGCACATCTTGCTTCACCAAAGAGACTCCCATGTGGCGGGAAGGCCCGTTTGGGTCACACACGCTGTGCAACGTGTGTGGTTTGCTTTATGCAAAACGAGAAGCTAGAAGCCGATCGATTATGCTTCGGAGAGGAGCTGACAGAGTCTCACAACTGGTTTGATTCTGCTAACGAGAGCCCGTTGCTATTGCACAGTGACTCAACGTTTAATGTGAACGCTGTGATGGGCTTGCGTGACTTGGATTCAGACCACTGCTTTGAACGTCAAAAGACCGGGACACGATATGTGAATGATATGAAAAGAGATGTATACTATGGGACAAAAACGGAGGCATTTTACAGGACCTGGCTTGTAGCAGGAGTTTCAGGACTGGGTGACATCTTTGTGGTATACATTTATATAGTTTACAATGTCATTGCTAGAATTTGCTAGGTGTTGTTCTCCCAAACATACGAAGTCAGATAACGCTACGTATGTATTGGAACGCTACAGCGTAATCGTTCTGCATCTTGCACTGTAATTTGATCATGTCGTAGCAAGTAGAGGAGGCTGTATAGAGCATTCAAAATCTCAACACCAGGCTGTAATTTTCATGATCATCATGTGTGAGCGTGAATGCCCTCATCGATGTGTATCTACAGCCAATAGCTATTTATCGGATCCCCTCCGTAGCTAAGCGTGGACCCTTGAACTAATAACGTCGTTCGACGTGTTTCCAGGGTTTCCCATTGACGCACGGAAAAATTACATCAGCGCGTAAAGGCGGTGGAGAAAAGGTGCTGTGCTCGGTCGGCAGAATCCGCAAGCGGTAAGGTTGATTTCTGCAGCGTCTTATCTCATGACGCTAATTTTCTATCTCTTTGAGACCGAGGAATGCACCTTTTAGCGTGAGGAGGGGATAGAGCGAATCAGAGTAGCGCTGACAGGTGGCGAAGAAAGGTACT